>CM067377.1:6385429-6480531 GCA_034510155.1 Eucriotettix oculatus | reverse complement strand
CTTCAGTGGAAAGGAAAGGCCACTACACAAGCTGTTGCAAGGAGACGTCAAATTTATGTGGAGAAGCGAACAACAGGAGTCATTCGACACGCTGCTACGAGCCCTTGTTTCCGACCTCGGTCTATGGTTGTTCGACCAAAATGCCCCGACTGACTTGCATACCGACGCCAGAGGCCACGGACTTGGTGCTGTACTCGTTCAGATATTCGGAAAAAAAGAGAAAGTCATAGCGTACGCCTCGATAACACTTAGCAAGACAGAGAAGAATTATTCGACGACAGAGAGAGAATGCCTTGCTATTGTTTGGGCCATAAATAAATTCCGGCCGTATCTCTTTGGCAAACCGTTCACGGTTGTACCAGACCACCATTCTCTCTGCTGGCTGACCGGACTCAAGGATCCTTCTGGACGACTCACCAGATGCGCTCTACTATTTCAGGAATATGACGTCACGATAAAGTACAAGAGTGGACAAAAACGTGAGGATGCAGCCTATTTCTGTCCCGAAACCCTGTCGACGACGAAGAACCGAAGACTGAGATCCTGGATTGTCTTAACTCTTTGACTAATATTCCTGTGGAAGAGAAGGATCCGAAGATGAATGAGATTATACGAGCTTTGAACCCTTCCCAATGTGTGAAAGGGGACTTCGAAATAATTAATAACGTACTACACAAGAAAAATTACGACTCATTGGGAAGATGATTGCTAGTCATCCCCAAGCAACTGAGTCTAGAAATTCTGTGACTGTTCCACGACGCACCCACCGCTGATCACCTACGAGTCGTCAAGTCGTGTGATCGAATCCGTCGGCGATTTTATTGGACGCGACAACTTAAGGACGTCAGACACTACGTAAGCCACTGCAGACAGTGTCAGAGAAGAAAGATGATTCCCCAACGACCACCTGGGCGACTACTGCCCATTCCTCAGGCCGACGCACCATTCAGCCCATCGGAATTGACCTGCTCGGAAGATTTCCAACATCATCTCGGGGAAACAAGTGGATTAATGTCTCAAAATGTTTCAAAATTCGTCAGTTTACTTTATAAGAGCCATTTAGAATAAGATGAAAAGTCAAATTAAAAACGTCGGCATATCTAAATTTGTTAATTAGTTCTCTTTATTTTATAAGGTTTGTCTATTAATATAAGGTTGTATCTATTTTTATTGGTTCCATAGACGATAATTTTTACATTATTGCCAATATTATAGCGCAATCGATTGATATCTTATAAATGGACAACTGCTCCCGCTTGCTTCTGAAGA
Organism: Eucriotettix oculatus; assembly: GCA_034510155.1. Taxonomy (NCBI): domain Eukaryota; kingdom Metazoa; phylum Arthropoda; class Insecta; order Orthoptera; family Tetrigidae; genus Eucriotettix; species Eucriotettix oculatus. Next base: position 6,479,262 of record CM067377.1, on the reverse strand, counting down.
CCGTCAGTCTACTTCCTCATTCACCCCTGCCTGGACTCTCATTCTGATTCATCGTTCAGACTCAGCCTGACAAGACTTGTATTTATGTTTTTAGAGAATATGACTTGTTACACATTTGGGGAGAAAACCTATTGTAGGTAAAAACTATTTTTATAATGACTTTTCCTATGCTAGTTTTCCAGTATTATTTTACCTAACATTTGCAATTCATAAAGTAGTCTTTTCATTACTGTCGAGTTTTAGATTAAATTTTTCAATATAATTAGGACGCGGTCACGTTTTTATAATTGTCAATAGCGTCATTAATATTTTGTGTCTTTTTGATTGCTATGTCCATGACATCTTAGCTTATAGTCGATTGTGATTCCTACACATTTGGCTGTATTGGGTCCATTCTGTAGTATTTCCCTCAATCATTACATCTTTCCTTTGTATTATAGGCTTTATTCTCACTAGTACAACGGCTTAACATTTGTGCCGCTTTAGTTTCATTTTGTTGACTATGCACCAAATTTTCAGTTTTAGATGTGTTCGTAATTTATTTATTGTACTATTTTCTATTTTCCTATTACTGTCGCATAGACATCGCACAGTAAGTATCTTTATATACCTTTGGTAAATAATTACTATAGATGTTAAATAACAGTGAAGCAAGCACTGAGCCTTGAGCTACTCCTGCGTAGACATTTCTCTTGGACGATATGCGATTGCCGATTTTGACTCTGAATGGTCTGCATTTCAGGTAATCATCATCAGCTCAACGACTCTTTTAGAGTCCTGGCTTGCCGCAGCAGTCTCTCTCACTCTGCTCTATCCAGGGCTACTGTCCACCATTTCCTAATACCAAAAATTTCTTGCCTCACTGTTGATGTCATCTATCCATTTAGTCTAGCCATTGCACCCTCCCCCCTACTCCTTTTGCCACTGTTAATAATCTTCACCCATTCTTTTGAGATGTCCCACCCAGCGCCATCTTGACACTCTTATTGACAAGGTTAGTTTTTGTTCATTATACAACCCATACAGTTCTGCATTATGCCGAATTCTCCAAATTACATTTTCTCGCACAGGGCCATATATTTTGCGCAGTACTTTTCTTTCAGATGGGTCCAGTCTCAAATCATCTGCTTGCTAAAGTGTCCAACACTCCACTCCATAAGTCACTTTAGGTCTCACTAGAGTTTTGTAGCTCTGGACAGGATTTTTGACTTAATATGATTTTGAAGGCCAAAATAGCACTAGTTTCCTGCCATAATTCTACTTTCTATTTCTTCTTTATTGTCACACCTGTTGTTTGCTTTAGTTCCTAAATATTCTAAGGGAGAGACTTACTGGAACACATACTCTCCTGCTCGCAGGGGTTCCGTATTTGTGCCATTTCATCCAAATTTGACCATGTACTTGTTTTTTACTTCATTTATTCGTAACCACATTTTTTAGAGGTGGCTTCAAGTGCAAGGAAAGCATTAATGAGGGAGAACTTATGTCCACATCATCTGCATGTCGCAGTAGCTTTACAGTTTTATTGAATAAGTGTCCATTTGTTTGTATTTTTGATTCCATAACTGGATATTGGAGTACAATATTAAAAGGCATACACGGTAGGCCATCATCACCTTGCCTTAGACCATTTTCTATGAGAAATTCTTCTAATAAGGTCGACTGTATTTATATTTGTGCAACACTTCTCTTCATTGTCATCTTAACAAGTCTAATCAGCTTTTGTGGTATACTCAACTCCTGCATTGCTTCATACAATTTATTTCTTACAAGATTATAGGCAACTCGCATCAACTTTTAGGGGATTTGTATGAGCGTATTTTTAATAAAGAATTTATTTGGGGAATAAATACTACTATCGACTACAGTTTACATTGCATATACTCAGATGTTTAAATAAAAAATTACTAACGATCTTACATTCTCTAATTTCTATTGGCAAATCGTTAAATTATTTTATGCCTTTAATAATTATACTATTTTGTTTTATTTCTAACATAACTCTAGTTATGTTTAATTCTACTTTACTTCTAGCATTGTGTAGGTTTCTATCAAATATGAGTTAAATAATTATTAAAATAGGACGGTAACAAATTATTTCACTCCAAATTAGGAATGTGTCATGCAAGATGACTGTCCACACCCTCCGTTTCGGCAGCTTACTGAGTGTCTGCCCGCTCTCGACTTGTTTCAAGAACTCCTCGTTTCCTCTCCTCGCAGCTTACTCCACTGCAATCTCCTTTCTTTCGTGATATCACCTTCCCAGGTCACCTCTGTATCTGCCCCCTCCACAGGGGTAACTCTATCTCACGTGGTATATTTTACCCAATCCACCTCTTCGTTTCAACCCTCTCCCCTAGGGTCATCCAGGTGTTGGGGGAAAACATTTTGGAAAATCCAGGGCGATTGACCTACGCCTCCGGGATATTTTCGTAAGCCGACCGGTGAAACACTGTCGCGTTCCTACGGTTTTCTGGCAACAGCAGTCTGCGTTTTCCCAACACAAAGAAAATTCCTTGTACGTTGCTTATATGTATATGTATATGAAATTATATATATAATTTATATTGCCAAATAAATTGTTGTCGTGTCTAGGCTACAATAATAGTCCCTGCTTATTATACAAATAACTCAATTGTTTCGCCACAAACATTTATTCCAACTTATCCTCTACAGGCAACATATTTATTAACAGATTCCTTTACTTATTCTATAGGAACTATTGAACCTTTTCCGTAGAATATTTTATATTACTATTTATATAATATTAATATCTTCTGTAATATATCGAAATGAAACATGCACGAATGTTTAAGTTAAAACTCCTCAACGAAATTTCTTCCGTTGTCTTATCTACTAGAATTGTTGCAGCATATGGCTGGTACTGATTTATCTTACTTGCATGATCTGCTTTCGTGCTGCCCTCCACATTTCACAGTTTTCAGGGAAGCGACAGTTGTTTGGTGTATGGCAAATTTTGTGGCAATTGTGACACTCTGGTGGAGCTTTTGGTCCTGTTTATGGGCTCCATTTTAATAGCTGTATGCAATGCTTTTTATACCGTGGGTCTAATTTAATTTCCGCCCTTTTTACAACGTAAATAATAGGTTCGTAGTTTTATTGATTTCATTTTTAAATTTTCTTCTTGAATTTGTGAACTCTCAGGAATTTTAAATCATTCTGTTCAAGTTCGCTCGATATTTCTTCTTGTTATTTATTTAGGTAGTTCTTTTATTATACCGAATTGTGGTTGTGGTTCACAGTGGTGAAATATGTGTGGGCGGGGCGGCGTGAAGTACTGTGATGGATATATATATATATATATATATATATATATATATAGTTTAACTAACGACGTACTACGTAGAGTATAAAGTAGGCCTTTTTTACACATATTACAATAATTTTTTACAATACTATACAATAATTCATAAAGAACAATTAGTAAAGCAAACGTATTGAAGTATGAACTAATTTCTAGACTAATCAACAATCTACTTATTCATCCAGTCTAGCGAGTCTTTGCAACTGGACTAATGTACACCCTTTCATGCTATTCCATTTCCAGCCTCATGTTACGTTCATTTATATATTTTTATCATTAGAATTTCGTCGAACAGCACGTATCGATCAGACGCTGTTCGAGTAGATTCGTGGCTGTGTGTGAGAGGAACCTCCTTCTCGCCTTCCTCTTCTCTTGCTCTTTCTTCCAAAAGGCAGGAGGTATGCGATTTATGTCATTGTACGAGTTTATCTGTTCAACATGCTCTTCTATTCCAATTTCTTTCAAAAATTTTTCTTTTTCCGATATTTCATTTGCAAAATCCTCCAAGATTACCACCTTCTGAGGATCTCTTATTATTTATTCGATTGAAACATGTTCTTTTAGTTCTGTCCAGATCGTGAAGAGCACATTCTAGGCGGGATGGGACCATTCGGCGCGGACGATTCGGCTTAGCCGATTCGACGCGAGCCAGTTCGGCTCGAAACTCGTATAACATTATTAGACGTAAAGCAGCCGTTTCTGCGCGAAACTCACTTTCCATTACAAGACATATAATTTAATGTTTATCAAATTTTTTAAATATATTCCTAAACACTTAATCAGTTGCAATACCCGAGAGTTGTAAAAGATTAATAATAAAATAAGCTATAAGTATGAATTCCACAAATATGGACGATGCGTCGTAGGTTTATTTAAATAAATATTAGGCTACGTTTTTATGACATATTATCTGGACTTTTCATTAATATTTTGAAGATGGCAAATTATTTATTCATTGTACAATTCGTAACAATAACTCACGAGACTTTTGTGTTCAGAATAAAAATCGAAATATTTATCCATCAGTGAAACATAAATTTTATAAAAGTAGCGATTTAAATTTATTTAAATTACTTGTCTTATTTAATAATAATAATAATAGCCGAATTGCTCTGATGTGATGCGCCTCACTCATCTGTCTAAAATAAATATTGTATTCTGCATCTGAAATTAATTTTTCACATTGAATTTTATTTTTTTCCAAGTCCCATTAATGCGGATATTAAATGTGCGCATAGTTTGGCCAATATTACTGTAATTACAATCTAAACAGATACCGAAATTATTAATTTTATTTTTAATATTTCAACATAGCTTAAATTATTGCAATATTTTAAGGTAATTCGGATATCATAATTCATTAAATCATAAGTCATGTATGTATTATTTCTTACTTCGTAATTTTACGGGTAAATTCTTAATTTCAAATTAATCCTAGTCAACCCAATTTTAATGTATTTGTAAACAAAATGCAAAGGATAAATATTAAGAAGAACATTATTTATATTTTTCACAGATTAAATTTATGATAGCGCTGACGTTATAATTTGACGCCTCTATTTACTAAATTATAAACCATAGTATCTTATGGAATAATGGCTGATTTGACATTTAATTAAGAATTAGTAAGTAGATCTTTTTATTGCAATTGGTAACTATCTTATTGACAGAAAAAATAACCAAAACATCAAGAAAATTGACAGAGTGATCTTTTCAATTTCAATGGTAAAGTTTCTTTCAGGGTTGTAATTATTAAAAGTATTATTAAAAATGGTTTATGTGGAACTGAAGATGATACAAAAAAGTCATCATACTTGAAATATCTCAGTGGTTTTAAATCTAAAGACGTAATACATAAGGCTTCCAAATACTCTCATAATTTACGCGAAAAAACGAAAAAGAAAAATTCCCAAGGTAGAAGCAATGATTTCGTGATAGTAAATGTTATTGAACAAAAAATAAGTGGAATTTATAATTACATTTATTAAGATAAGAATTTTTGATAAAATAAATTTTGTCAATTTGGAAATTTAGTTATCCCATTTATTTTTAAAACTTGGTTTAATTGATACATGGGGTAAAAATTAAATAAGAACAATTCATCTAAGGATAAGAAAGCATGATCATTAGTGACGTTTAAATAGTCAAAAAACTTAAAAGACGTTTTGACTGTAAATTAATTTGCTCATTAAGAGAATTATATAAAAATATAGAAATGTTATGAAGATGGCTGCTAGGAGAAGAAACGGTAATTCTGAAAGATAAATTATATGCTAGAGCATAGAATCTGGCAATATTATCAGAAGTTAAAAACTATGAGTTAAAAGTGCTACTGTCCACAAGTCTTTTCAAGTTAATTTCTAATTGATCAATAATTAAAGTAATGGATTTAATTTTTATTGCAAGTTTTATGTATTTATTTATCTGATAATTACGTTTCAACTTTATAAAACTATTTAGTCAAATTTCTTTGGCAGATTCACTAAAGATGACATCAGGATTATTATAAATGTACATTTTGGTGTTTTGCACAACTTATGATAATTTTCTATACAGAATTAACTCATTGTTAAAGTTTTCCATTGTAATTCTGGAACAAACAATACGCTTATGAGTTTTTCTTTGTAACTGTTATTTCAGTTGCTTGTGCGACATGCACAACAAAAGTTTTATCCATTTAAATTTCTTGTTTTCGTTAATAATTGTTCATTTTATAACATAATTGTATTATACATATATATTGTAAATATACATTTTTATTATAATCGTAAAAGATGAGGTTTTAAAATTTAGGAACGGAACGTCGTGAACGAACTACAGTGAATAAAGTTTATATCACTTTTTTTCATTTTATTAAAATTATTATATTTGTATAAAATAACTTATTGGAAACGAGTGTCCACGATATTTTCGTTTATCGCTACGTAATGTCCCTACGCCCAACCTTACGCCGAACTAGCCGCGTCGAATCGTCCTAGACCCCATTCCAGGAGCATGTGCTCCGGATATCCCTCATTACTGCAGTCACACAGACGGTTACTTTTCCTATTTATTCCTTCCAGGTATTGCACATACGGGCCATTTCCAGTAGTCGTGTCTTTTCTCCAAAGTATTTGGTTTTGGGTCGCGAGGAATATGGAAACAAAATTTTGTCAAAATTGTTTTATCCTTTAAATGTATTAAGAAGAAGTGTGTTTTACCCCATCCAATCAGCCTGTTAGGGATGAACTGCAATTTCATTAGCATTCAAAATGTCAGAATGAAGACTCCGTTAGGATCTATTACGATACCAAACTTCACTTTTTTTTTCATATGACGCCTCCTACACCTCCTCGATGAATGGGGTTGAAATTATACGCAAATAAATAAACCGAAAACGCTATAAAATTAATTAAGGAAATAACGGCATTATATGGATTTTTAAAAATTACCGCCCCTCTGACCCTTCCCAAGTGGTTGTGTTGAGTTCGCTTCACCAAGAACTCCTGTTGAAAATTGTTCGAAATAAAGTAGTGTGCGTAAGTCTGTTTTAACCCCTTACAACCCCTCTTAGGAGATGATCTATAACTTAAATTGCATTTTTTATGTCAGAATTAAACTCAGTGGCTCACATTACAGCTGTTTAAAGCCCAATCTCGATTCTTTTCTCGTTATTTAGACGTGTGACCCCTCCACTTCCACCCCTAAGAAAACTCCCCTTTGATTATGCATGGAGTTGAAATCATACGCTAGCAGTATCGGAGGAGACCAAATTAATTGATCCAAGAATGAATTTATATGATACAAATATTGGCCGTTTTTGCTTATTTAAAATTTTCCAACCCCTCCATCCCCTCCCCTACGGCTATTAGCCCAGTATTACCCCGGCTGATGTATACCACGTGTTAGTCTATCAAAATGGGAGCACGTGCTCCCAGGTATGAGCACCTCTTTGTCCTCAAAAATATTACACCTTCCCCGCTAAAATCCTCAGATCGATGTTCTCAAGTTATTTTTCTTATCCTCCCTGCTCATGGAACAAACAACGTGTATTCCATGCGCGCAGCCGGATACTAAAAAAATAATCTATTTTAATAAATACTTGATTTCTAATATCACTACACGTGGATTACTGCAAGGTATACGGCGCAATACACTCGCGAAAGCGGAAGTGAAGCCAGCAGACGGATCCATGGGATTTAGCTGCTGAGTTGACACGTTAGTTTCCACAGGGGTGAGAGGCTTCGGACTGCAAAGGAACTACGATCGGCAACGCTCACGGCTTGGGGCAGGAAATTCACGACGGCCACTACGTACAGGCCAACGGTTGGAAACGTCACACTGTCGGGTGTCGATCCAAATGTCTGGATCGGCGGCCGGGCGACGATGAGATCAACCAGGCGGGCTAAATTATCCTTTTCAAAATCCGTCTTTGTCAGAAGAATAATACATGACCGTGGAGGAAGGCGGCGCAGCCACACGAACGCAGGCGATCGTCGGACACCAGCGACACACGTTAAAGAGCGCATGTGACGAAGTAATTGAGACGGAATGCTGTCTGTCGCAGGAGCCGTTGTCGTGAAGAAGTTGGTCCAGCTGCAATTCTGCCGGCAGAGAAAACCGTTCGATCAGCGCCGCTGTACGCCTCAGTCGCTGGAGGGTAGTGGATAATATCACGCACAACAGACGCCAAAAATTATCCAATTGGCACGCCACGCTAGAAAACGTAGTCAGATCAGACGATATTTCTGCTGCGGCGAACTGCAGTCACACTTGGAACGACATCGTCGGGCAGTATTTTAAGCATCGTTTCTGTTCATGTGAGCGACGGAAACGTCGAAAGGGGGGAGGGGGGCAAATGTGCAGTGGCACAGTATACAATTCGGCATTCTGAAGCTCGAATGTTTCAATTCTCTCGTGTAGTTCCTCCATTGTCGGATCGCCAGTATAGCACACGTTCTAAATAGTTAAGAATGATGCGACACGTGCAACTTTATTATCTGTAATACAACTGTGCATCTTCGAAGACTTAGTAGCTACAGATATTTGTTATTTCTTACAATAATAGTCAAGAAACTTTTATGGCCGCGCGTGATGTCATTGCTCCTTTGTCCAAGCATTCCTTTGCTCCTACCAGCTCAATACAGAAATTTATACACAAACTACTTCCAGAAAAATTCTGTCAATCTCACTTTTCCCCCAAAAAATTTGTTCGACGCAAATATCGACCGTTTGTGCATGTTTTAAAATTTACACTCCTCGCCTGTTGGTGACAGTCGTATTACATCCCTATAATATTTGTTTCCGATTCGAAGGAACATATGCACAAAATATAGGTGACATTGCTCCGCATAGCTAGTATATTACACATCCTCCTTAGTCTTCTTAGCGTATTCCATCCTTGGCTTCCCTCTCCTGTTGTTATCACACTGATTTTCCTCTAATGCAAATTTTACACCATCTGATTTTCAGCATTCTCCTACTGCGCCACATTACAAGGGCTTTTATTATTTTCTTTCTGCAATTCCTATAGTCCACGTTCCGCACCCATATAACGCCACGCTCCATGCGAACATTTTAGCAACGATTTCCTAATATCCACACTTATATTACCCGTAAGTAAATTCCTCTTTTCGCGAAAGCCTTCCTTGCCTGTGCTCTTTATGTCTACTATACTTCTACCATCCCTAGCTATTACGCTTCCCAAGTAGAGGAATTCATTAACTTCCGTCAAAAATCCTTTCCCAATCTAACAGCCTTTGTTATTCCACCGTTTCCCACACTACACTCCATTACCTTGGTTTTCCCTCTATTAATCCTCATATTAAACTCTTTCTCCAGGACTATGTTCATGCCATTTATTATGGTTTCCAAGTCTTCTTCTGATTCTTCTAATACTACAATATCATCCGCAAATCGTTGGGTTTTAAACACGCTTATTAAAAGACACAAAAGCAACGGCTTTATTAAAGAGATTTTATTAAATATCGAAGAAGATTTTCACTGTAGCTAAACTATTAAATGAATTGTCAGACAACGAATATTAACTTGCATTTGCGTCGTATCCAAAACAAAATTAAAATGACATTCCAAGAAGCGAAAGAAATAATGATTCCAAACTTTTCATCTCAGCCATTTAACCCGTAATTTTCAGAATTCTTACTTCCAAGAAGACGTAATAATTCTTAATTTTATATCCATTCGTTCTAGTATTCCATGTGTTTATAATATATCTATACCAATTAATATAATTGAAATGTTATCCGTCTGGAAACGACTCAACGGGGTTTAATGAAAATTTTAGGGGTCAATATATAGGAATTTTAGGTTAAATTATCGTGTAAGCTTTATTTAGATATATTTTATTATTCAGAAGATATACATAACTTGAACTGCCATGCCAAAGCCAGCTGTAGTGGAATATCTCAGGGACTAACTTTTTCTTCTTTCAGCCGTTTTAATGCTGCTGTTGTAGAAAGATTTTACAGTCCCAGGTTTTATTTCTTGCCCATGTCATTGTCAACTGTTGATTTAAAATATTCGAGTTGAGTACCAGCAAATATTTGAAATTAGTCCAAAATACAAAAGTATTTCCAAGCTATTGTAGAATGAAATGAAACCAACTTTTTGAAAACGTCCCAATAAATTACATTCGCTGTAACCCTTGAAAAGTTCTAAAGGTTCCTTAAGGACACAGAAAATGGACATGAAACCATAATAAATGCACATAATTTGTCACGGGTTCACCTGAGGTTATAGGTCACCAGGGAGCCGCGAACAAGAAAAAGTTGGGATATTTTACCAGGATTTCGGTGAGCAGATACTGGCCTTGACATTTCTATCGAAGCTGGTTAGGAACGTGAAAAGGAAATGAGATACACGGCTTATCTCGAAGGATTTTAAAGGTGCCAGGAACGTTTAGGACAGTTTTGGTAGTGTGAGTTCGCTCTGAGTCTTATCAGGTAAAAATCTGAAGGTTGAAGTATTTACTAGTTAAACACAAATATGAAGTTTAGATATGTATAACACTGTAAAGGAAGTAGGAAAGGAAGCCGGCTAGATGAGAACTGTAACCAGGAAACCGACGTGGCCTTCTGGCAAATGGAAATCTGGAGTGCGAGGCTTTTTAAAAAGTTTGAGAGTCAATGCTCCGACAGCTGGCATGTACGCATTCTGTCATCATTTCTCCCTCGCTGAATTGCAGACGTCTTAAAGAATGCGTCGAATCTGCGATAACCACACTTTGTAACAATTTCTTGCTTTCACCAATTTTATACATAATTTCTACGGTTAATTTTCTTATTTAATTAATTACTTCTAATAATTCCAGAACTGAATTACCACCTTCAAGTCCTTAAATTTTGGAAGCAACTTAATTTTTACAACAGTCTTACACTTACAGTCCTCATTGAAAAATTTGATTTATCTTCAAATGAAAACGTTTGTCAGACAGTTGAATTCGAAATAAAATATGTTAATCACGAGGAAATGCATATAGAACGAGTAATACTCCTTTACATCCCCTATGTTTTTGATTCTTAATTTATTTTTTAGTGAACTATTCTTTTGTTGCCAGCACTATGTTGACAATGGCGTGATAATCAGACAGTGGAAACTGATTCTCTGCAATAAATCTGTTGCTAAAATTATAATTCACTGTACAAATTCCGAAATAAATTGTGACGATGAGTGCTATTCGTTTTTATAGAGATATGTATACACCATTCATTTTATGTATATTATTATCAATGTATTAATGTGAAATAATTCACAGTTTTTGTCAAATTTTCGATATTTATCCGGCCCTACAAAATGAAACATAAAATATTTCTATATTTATATTATTTTACGTTAATAATGTTTAAAAAAATAAACAACAACGAAGCCAATATGTCAGAAAAAGAGCATTAATTTAACAAATTATGTAGTCAATTTACGACGTATCTTCAAAATTGTAGCCTTCATCAGTTAAATTATTTATGGATAAAAATACATTTAATAATTGAAAATTTATTCTCTCAGGATTGGCCCAGTGAGGGTTTATACCTCATTGTCGATACAATGTTTAACTGTGTGTTTCCGGAGTGATGTCGACAATTGCCATTGATGCGAAATGTTAGAGAATTCTCTTGATACGGCCTGTCTTTGCTTTCACTGTTCTTGTGTCAGAATAGTTCCAAGAAATAACCTCCTTGTCATCTTTACCTCGTAGGTCTATGTACCGCGTCTATTCCTCGAAACATCAGCTACTCCAATGTTCGTACATACCTCAAGGTATGAATCTTGCCATTGCTGTTCCACCATGCGTATTCCCAAATGGACTTCTAGTTCAGTCCCATGAATGGTCTGATGCAACCCTCCATGCTAACTTATCTTGCGCAAGTATTTTCATATCCTCATAAAACACATCCCACATCCTTCTTAATCTGCTAACCATTTTCAATTCTGTTCTTACCCCACATACTTCCTTCTAATGCTAATTTTGCAAGGCCCTCATGTCCTAAAAATGTAGCGTATTAATCTATCCCTCCTCTTGGTCAACGTCCTCCATATTGTTCGCTCTTCCCCTATTCAGTTTAAAACTTCCTCGTTAGTGATTCTATTCACCCATCTGATTTTCAGCATTCTCCTATAGCACCACATTTCAAAGGCTTCTATTATTTTCCTTTCTGCAACTCCTATCGTTCACGTTTCGCACCCATATAACGCCACTCACCATACGAACATTTTATCAAGATTTCATGATATTCATACTTATATTGCCCGTAAGTAAACTCCTCTTTTTTGCGAAAGCCTTCCTTTCCTGTGCCATCCCACTCTATATGTCTATGGGGACAAGTCTCGTAACTTAATTACTACGTAAGACATAAACCCTCCGCTCTTGGTTCCTAATATGTTACTTTGATCCTCACCACTTTTCTGCTTTTAAGGCTGTTCGTCGTGTGGATTATCCAGCTAAGAACATCAGTAGAGGGAAAGTAAGGGAGTGGATTCGACCAGCTAGCAATATCGGGGACTTGCAGAGAATGTGTCAGAGTCGTAAATAATGTCTAAACATGGTATCACGCTCTAAAAATAAAATATGGGCGCCAGTAATCTCCTTGAACTCGAAGTTCCCGAGAAATTCCACAGTTTCGAAACACGAATTGAATAGGCGGAATTGCCGCGGTTCGATCTGAAGGATCATTTTGATAAAAAACCTGGAACCGATAACAGAAAGGAATATGAACGCGTAACATATTTTTTAGGTATGATAGTTTTTCATTTCAGTTTATTGGCTCCTTGACTGAGCCATATGTCTTTCCTTCAATTAATGTTAAAACTATAAAAAAAATTGAGAGGATACTAATTCATCGGAGATGTGACTCATATGAAGATTTTACAAGAAACTAAGCTATATATTAAGAGGTGATAATGCAGAGGCTAGCGGAATACAGCAAAAACTGCAAGAACGTGAAAGCTGAGGAGCTAGATAAATTAAGAAATTCAACAATTTCAAGTATCAGCTACATTAAGGATGGAAATCGTGAAAAGAATGTTGAGGAATCAGAAAAGACAATCATGTCATGGGTCAGACTGGAATTAGTCAGCAATAAAGATTTTACTGAGTGAATTCAACAAGTGGAGAGAAACATGTGCACTGCAAGGGATATCATTGCCGACACTGGATGAATTAGATAAAGAATTGAAATATATAAAACAAGCAATGATTAATGAGTATAAGAAGAAGATATTGAAAAGAATTTTTAAGAGAAGGAGAGGTTTAAAGCAAATCCTTACAATTGTGCCATGAAGAAAACTCAATTAATGAAGGAAAGAGTTATTGCTCAGTCAAGGAGCCGTTATTATTGTGAACGTTACCTTAATTCGGTCACCGACTGTGTAAATATTATTAATTCTAAACTTTACTTAAGGTTCTACAGGGCTGGGTTAAGTAACATTATGACCGAGATTTATGGCCAGATGTTTGGAGATTGTGGAGAATAGCAAGAACTTACGAAAGGGAGTCAATTTTGGTGTTCCATGGAGAAAGTACGAGTTAGGCCACTTTCTACTTTATGGGGTCATTGACAACGTCTTTGCGAGCAGACAAAAGCCTAAAATCTGAAAATGTGTGAAATTGCCATTAATTTTACCCTAGTCACTATTTTTAGTAATAAAACAGTGACAAATTTTAAAGTAAAATGCCAAAATTCTAAATTGTATCGAGAAATTGTCTCAGTCCTACTAAATGATACACTCCTTAATTATATATTAATTTTAGTTCCTAATTGTATATTAATTTTGTTTCATTTAATTCAAATAATTAAATGAATCCTGGAAGAATGGATAACAGTTCCCTGTAGACTGAGGTTTAATCAGCCGTAAACCCGGACGTTTTCCAATTATAAACAAATGTTCTACGTTATGCGTAAATGACTCCCCATGTATTACTTCTAGCAGATTTAACACATTGCAAATAAAACCAACTCAGATTGGCTTTCAACGAAGAGAATAGGAAACCCAATTATGTATTTTTAAAAATTTGTTCACATTATACATTGGCTTCGTTATTCGGTGTGCGCTATATTCAAACGCGATATAATTAGACCTTCGAAAGAAAAGGCTCTTGGTATTTTCTGTTAGGAGTTCGGAGCGTTTGCGGGAAAAGCTGTAAAAAAAGTCATACCTGCTAGAGGCAGGAATGCTTGCATATTAAAATCTGTTGACGATAACACGACAAGGAAATGAAATGCAAGAAATGTCAACGAGATGCGAATTTAATTAAAGGGTTCAGGATAAATGTCAAACTGACAATAACTTCAATTTCAATAATGAAGCAGTCAAAAAAATATCTCCAGCCATATTATGAACAACGGGAAAGACTCAGTGGAAAATTCTCCAGTTGATGTGAGCATTACATATATTAGGCCATCTACGAGATGAAGTACTAGGACTTAGATCAGTTGCGTGGTTCTCAACGGTTGCCGCCTCAAAACTGACAAGATACAGTTTTGGTAAATAACACCGAGGTCTGGCAACGTCACCAATCAGGGTATGTGAAACGGCTGATCACATTAAACAGTGCTTTCTAGGACCTGATCGATATCCGCTCGAGATGACAAAAATGATAAAGCTCGATCAACTTTACGTGTCGTATCGGGCCTACGAAAAGATTTCGATATAATAACTTAAATCTCAAATTCGCGATTGCTATTATACATTTTATTTAACATTTCCTATGCTTTCTAAACTTTGGCACACAGAAATTCTAGCTGGCATGAAACTCAATAAGACCCTGAAATGTATAATCAAGAGGAGACTCATCAAAGATAAACCTCGCAGTGGGAGAGGTGAGTAAACGTGGAATAAATATTTTTATTATGTTTATCTTATAAATTTAATTAACGTTAACCTGTATGAATACCGATAATGGGTAATGTGACGTGGATTTTAAAATTTATAAATATATATATATAAATTAGAGTTACATTTAAACTGGTGGGCACTAATAAATCTCAACTTTGAAATTTAAAACATTTTTTATTGTTAACAAAAGTAAAAGATTCAACAGTATTACAATATTTAGGAATTTATCAATTTTAATGAATTTTATTTTGCCGAGATGAGTAGTTTAGATGAAATAAATTTACAAAATAATGATAAGGGCCCATTTTTAAGTAATAGTATGGAGCTGCTACTAAAAAATTATTTCTCCTCACACTTTTATTCAATTTAAAAAATAATACAAACAATTGATAACAATGGTCAGTCCTACATAATGTTGCAAATAATTTAAATAAATATATTTAAGTATATACGAAAGAAATATTTTCAAAACTGCCAAATTTTGAAAATAATTTTCAAAATATCTCACCAAAAAACAACTTTACAGAAAAAAAAATTTGTACATTGCTACATGTATTTTTTTGGGTAATAGGCTACATGAGGGTGATCCTGAAACAGGCAACTCCCCTTTCATAACATAGGAAGCGAATTGAAAAGGGGGGGTGCGGAAGGTAGAGCAAGGTAATCAAGGGTTGACTAGGACCCCCGGGCTCAGATTTAAGGATCGTACCCGGTGTTTAACCTAAAGAGATGCAGGGAAAACCCTAGAAAACCTGCATCAGGTAGGTCGGGCATTAGGTACTAATCTCACGCCCTTCGGAATGACGGGAGACGAGTTTGCTGTGGGGTCGCACCATTCCCTTCTCCATAGCTTCACCAATTTCAGGAGGCAGTTGGCCGACTAATCCAATGGGATCAGCCCAAGGTCTTCGACCCCAGTACAAATACCTCCTAAAATAGGTGAAGGTGTCTCGGCTTGTGAGAACTGTTTTTTTTTACCAGAGAGAGTGCGAGGCATTCCCGACATAATCAGGTGAGCCCCGCAGTCACTCTGGGGTGAAGCGCCTGCGAGAAAACTCCCGCAGCGCACTCGATTTCCGAATGAGTTGTTATTTTTTGTTTACAAGAGCTATAGACTAATAAAATTTCGTGAATTAACTGCGTGTTATAGAGGGAAATAGCCGTAGCTCGTGAATACATACAAAGTTTTCCCCACGTCCGCGATGGTACAACAAGCTTCTGGAGCTGGAGTTGGCAGGATAAAGGAACTTCCCTTGGAACTCCAAGAAAGCGACGTTCAGCGTCGACCCTTATTCATGGACACCTTTTCTCGTAATGGCGTGGTTGTTGAAACGCGTCTTTGCGCATAACTATTTGGAAGTGATATTAGACCAACTTCCAGGCAAATCCTTCCTCAATCCCAGCTCATCGCAGACTTTTCCGGTTCTCTCTTTCAGATATGAAAGCACCCACCATTTTGGTATGTCGCGTGTTCGTGACATCCAATGGAAACCTCATATTTCTGGAATTTGTCTGGTGATAAACATTTCCTCAGGTCGATGGCAATCTGAGGTCAACTGGATAATCCGGTGTCACGCGTGATTTGTGGAATGCAGCCTCCAAGATCCTATCAACTAGCAAGCTTGACCACCAGTCTATATTCATAAGACGAATATTACACACATTACAAGCTAAAAGGTTTGAACGCTCACAACTGTACTATAGTCACTTATGGTAACAATTAATATTAAATAATTACCTCCAAAATATATCAAAATTGAATATTATGTGTAATAATATTTACCTACAGTACTTTATTTTCGATATTTTTCAAAAAATGCCGTACATATACATGAATCACGTAGACAATGCTACAGTACAACTAAGAGGATTTATAGGGGACGTGTGAAAATCTCTGGAACACGAGCTAAATTACACGTAAATAGTCATTAATCGTAGAACGATAATGTTATTTATCGGACGATACAAACATTATGTTTATTACGCGCCCTATTTTTGAACTTATTAAGGCAGAAAATTCTCTCGTAATTCATCCATGCATTCGCGGAAACTGAAGCAGTATAATAATGCATTCTATCATACATCTGATGGGATATTCATATTTTTTTTACTCTTGTGTGTTTAGTATATATTAAAGCATTCTTATGGCTCATTTTAAACAAAAATTTATTTCATACAAACTGGTTACCTGGCGATGCCCAGAAATTAATTTACATTAGCCCATTACAGTATTCATTTCTACAGTAAACTCTTTGTAGGCGTGTGATTAAAGCATCAGCAACGAGACTGTCACATTATTTAAAATTTGACTTTTCACACACACAGCTTTATGACGTCACAACCACTCGTTGCATCAAATGAAGAAATCTACAGATACCTTAAATAAACCCACATAAACACAATAATACACATAAAATACCAATTATATTTATAAGGAGAAGATTCTTGAGCCATAGCTTTGGTCCGATTACCGTGAAACGTTGAGTGTAGATACAACTTCAATAAGTGAAGGAGGTGTGTGCGGCCCTAGTTTGTATATGTTGTTGTTGTATTCAGTCTTTAGACTGGTGTGATGCAACCCTCCTCTTCGCAAGCCTCTTCATTCCTACATAGCTACCACATCCTTCATAATCAGCTTAGCGTATTCCAACCTCCGCCTCCCTCTTCCGTTCTTACCCCACACACTCCTCTAATCCTAATATTATGAGTGGCATATTAATATAACCCTTCTCAATCTCCTCTGTGACTTATAAAACATTTTGCATATTTATTAACTAATTAAAATTATCATTACTTAAATAAAATGTCACGCTAGACATACATATTCCTTCTTGGGTACAATTAGCTTGAAATAATGTGATTACCTGATGTAGCCTGTCAAAGGTGAAATAAAACTTAATTATTTTTTTTCAAGACTTTTTTCGAGAACGTCGTCGTCATCGCAGCCGCACGGACGCAAAAACGCATCCTGTGTCAGTCATCCTCATGTAGCCTGTTACCCAAACCAAAGTCGCTAACAGTCAATTTAATATAAATATTAGATTGCATATGTAAGTGATATTATTAACGAATCAGTATGAAAAACTCAAATTTCTATCCTAGTCCGTTAATTCATATTCATGTTGTTGTGGTATTCAGTCATAAGACTGGTCTGATAAAACACTGCAAACTACCATATCTTACGCAAGCCTAATCATTTCCTAATAACTAGCACAACACACATCCTCCATACATGCTTATCGTATTCCATCCTTCGCCTCCCTCGTCGATTCTTATCCCACACACTTCCCTCTCATGTTAATTTTACAAGACCCTCATGTCTTAAAATGTGGCCTACTAATCTATTCCTTCTCTTAGTCAACGTACTCCATATTGTTCGCTTTTCCCCTATTCTGTTTAGAACTTCTTCGTTTGTGATTCTATCCACCCATCTGATTTTCACCATTCGCCTATAGCACCACATTTCAAAGGTTTCTATTCTTTTCCTTTCCCCAACTCCTGTAGTCCACGTTTCGCACCCATATAGTGCCACGCTCCATACGAAAATTTTTAACAATGATTTACTAATATTCACACTTATATTACCCATAAGTAAATCTCTCTTTTTCGCAAATGTCTTCCTTGTCTGTACTATCCTAATCTTTATATCTACTATACCTTCCCTAGTTATTACGCTTCCCAAGTAGCAGAATTCCTTAACTTCCATCAAAATATCCCTTCCGAATCTAACAGCCTGTTTCCCACACTACACTCCATTACCTTGGTTTTTCCTCTATTAATCCACATTTTCATGTCTTTCTCCAGGACTACGTTCATGCCATTTATTATTGTTTCCAAGTCTCCTTCTGACTCCCCTAATACTACAATATCGTCGACAAAGCGCAAGGTTTTTATTTCTTCTCTTTGCAGTATGATTATTTTTCCATATTCCGTTTTAACTTTCTTCGTCGCCTGTTATGTACATAAGTTAAACAGCATGGGCGAGAGACTGTATCCTTGTCTTAGTTGCGGCTTTCTTTTCTTGATCTTCTATTCTTATTACTGTTGCCTGTCTTCTGTAGAGGTTATGTATTAGCCATCTTTCTCGATATTTTATTCCAGTGCTCTTCAAAATCCTTAATATTGTGTTCCAGTTCACATTATCTAACGATTTTTCTAGATCTACAAATGCTATGAACGTAGGTCGGGTTTTTCGTATCCTGTCTTCTAAAATTAATCGTAAAGCTCATATTGCTTCTCTTGTCCCTACATTCTTCCTAAAACCAAACTGATCTTCTCCTAACTCGCATTCTACTTGACGTTCCATTCTCCTATATACTATTTTCGTTAATATTTTGCATCCATGGGATACTAAACTAATTGTCCTGTGCTGTTTGCATCTATCAGCCCTAGTTTTCTTCGGTATGGGTATAATTATGTTTTTACTAAAATCTTCTGGTATTCTTCCTGTTTCGAATATTTCGTAAATTATCCCGAACAGCCATGATATTGTTTCTTCGCCCGATGATCTTATCAACTCTGTTGGAATGTTATCAATTCCTGGCGGTTGACATAACTCAGGTCTTTCAGCGCCCTATCAAACTCTGACCTTAAAAGTTTGTCCCCAACTCTTCATCATCCACCTCTTCTTCTTCTTCTATTACTGACTTATCTCGATTTCCACCATGATACAGCTCTTCTAGATATTCATACCACCTTTCTGCTTTTTTTTCTTTATCCATAATTGGCTTCCCATTTCCTGACGTTCTTGCTAATATTTTTCCTTTCTCCCAATGTTTCTTTGATTCTCCTATAAGCTACGTCTATTTTCTCTTTCATCATGAAATCTTCAACTGGTTTGTTTTTCTCTTGTAGCCAAGCTTCTTTGGCTGATTTTCACTTCCTATCTATCTCATTCTTCAAGCGTCTGTACTGCTCTTTACCATTTTCATCTCTCGTGTTTTTATATTTACGCCTTTCATCAATCATTTTTATTATTTCTTGTCTTATCTATGCTTTCCTATTGGTCTTAGCTATTCTTCATATTTTTTCTTCTGCTGCTCTAGTAATTTCTTCCTTTAAGAGTGCCCATTTCTCTTCTATATTTTTTCTTTCTCTATTAAACTACTTCTGATATTTTCTTTGAAACTCTGAAGCACGTCCTGTTGTTGCAGTTTTTCTATTTTCCACCCTTTTTGATCTAATTCTTTTCTTGAGTTTCTTCATTTTCAACCTGCATTTCATAACCAGCAGATTATGGTCAGAGTTTATATCTGCTCCTGGGTACGTCTTACATTTTAGCTCCTGATTCCTATACCTCTGCGTATCATTATATAATCTAAGTGGTACCTGCCCGTATCCCCCGGCTTCTTCAATGTGTATAGTCTTCTTGATTGATCCCTAAAACAGGTATTCGTCACGACTAAACAGTACTCAATTCAAAATTCTACTAGCTTATCTCCCCTTTTATTTCATTGCCCCAAGTCCTTAGTCCTCTACTACATCACTTTCTCTTCCCTTTCCTATTACTGGGTTTAGTCACCCATTACTGTCAAGTTCTCGTTTCCATTGACATACTTAATTATTTCTTCGTACTTATTCTCAATTTTTTCTTCCTTTGCGGAAATTGTAGGCATATAATTTTGAATAATTGTCGTCGGCTTTGGTTTTTTTTCTAACGTTATCGTAATTAACCTTGCAATATATTGTTTGTAATAACTTATACGTTGCCCCAGCCTTCTATTCATTATGAGACCTACCGCTGCATTCCCTCTATTCGCTTTAGAGCTAATCACCCTATATTGATCCGAGCAAAAATCTTGCTTTTCCTGCCATCTAACTTCACTAATTCCTACTACATCTAACTTTAACCTTTCCATTTCCCTTTTCAGATTTTCTAACCTACCAGCACGGCTTAAACTTCTGACATTCCACATTCCGATTCGTAGAACGTCACTCTTGTCTTTCTGTTGCCATCCTCTCGAGTATTCCCCGCCCGGAGATGGGAATGGGGAACTATTTTACCTCCGTAATATTTTACCCCAGAGGCTGCCATCATATTTTTATGCATTGAGCATTGCATGTACGCGAGAAATTAAAGACACGGCTGTAGTTTCCCCTTAATTTCAGCCGTACAACAGTAACAACCATTAAAGCTGTTCCAGCCATGCTTGTTTGTTCAACGTTGAGCCATTCCCGGATCACTATCCTCGTTCCTCAAGTCGGTAATAGTGAGGTCTGTTGTCCCTCACCATGCTAGTTCTTGTCCGCCCCTAAATATCAGTACTACTCATATCTGAGTCGTGGTCGCCACTGCGCAACCCGAGGAGACGTCCGATGGAGGACTAGCAGCCCCACGCGGGTATTGTTTCCTACATACCAACATATGCACATATTCATATACACATAGATCCTACAACCTTCTCACAACAATCCTAACTGATGGTCAACACCGTTCGTCCGGACGCACAAATCTTCTTTCCTCGTTAACCTCACTACAAACATTTTTAATCTTACGGCCTAACCAAATTTATTTATTATATTAAAACTTTTTACTACTATTCAAATGAGTAATATTCTTAAATATCATAAGTTAATTTCGTTATAAGTTACTTTTCGAGCATTCGATATATCTACTTGTTCTAATAAAACGTACTATTATGCACAATGCTTGCCTAACACAGGTCTTACTGTCGTACCAATACTCCTTTGTGTTCGCAGCCCTATAATCTTATATATATAATTATTTATTATTAAAAGTTAGAGTTAATTTATTGAAATCCACAGTTAAAATATTCGAATCGATATTATACTTAAATATTCCAATCATTACAGTTCGTTTGCTATCAATCACGTCCGTTATTAATACGCGAGGCTCGTAATAGAAAGGAAATTAAAATTACTTTTAATGATCATTGCTAATTAAGTTTATTTACATGGGCAACCAAACTATAAATATCTCTATTAATGGCACTTATCTCGCGGAGAACCGTTAAATCCATTTAAATACTTCATAGTGGTTCGTCACCAACAAACCCTTCTTTAAAAGTAAATTTGGCTTTCAGCTGCACTTTTTGCAGATAAACAGCCATAGTCCGTTAGCATCTGCACATATCTATACTAAAAAGCACACATACAGTAGAAAAGCAAGAAATTTACCTACATTTTCGGAGAAACCATGCACTAGCACCTAACCCCGCAACTCTCCATTGCCTGCCCTTTTTCATAGCACGAAATTATTTATAATATAGCTTTGTTGATGAAATACGATAGTAGTTAAAATATTTATAAAATAATTTTTAGTATATATTGCAAAAAATTAACTGTGGTAACAAAATTACAAATTAATTATACTAATATTAAACACAAGACGTTTATTAGTTATCATACCTGGGGTTACAATACAGTATCACAATGTATACAATTCATACGAAGGAAAATCAAGTAAAATATGGGTGATAACCTGTTTTTAAGTAGCTTATGTCACAGATTAGAAATCGCGGTTGTGTGTATAAAAGTTTGTGTGCGGATCAAGAGATACTGGTGCGGGAATGTGGTTACGTATACCGCGCAATAGTGAGAGAGGGGGGATGTATGATAGTATTAACATAAAAAGAGGAATGTAAAAAAAATTATCAAAAAGATGTAAAAATTTGCAACGAGTATCGTCTATATTTTAATTTATTAAAACTAAACATTTTCCATGTACTAGTGTATAATTGGAGTAATTTAATAAATGTATTTTAAAGGATAGGATGCATTCTAATCTCCCCTGAGAAAAGAGAGATGTTAAATTGGTACAGATGATGTCATCTCATGTCATAGTGTGAGTTTGGCTGATCTAAATCAAGTAGCAACCTCTGGCGACACTGAAATTACAGCGTATAAGCCAGAATTGATTTTGAGGAGATATTTTATAAATTCCAATAGTTCCAAAAGTTTATTTTTTCAATTATATTTTAATTACGCAAGTAAAGATAATTGTAAGCACAAAAGTCCATACAGAAATGGAATTCACAAAATATTCTCAGGGACAAAGACAAAGACAAACATGCTGCGTGCCAAACGTTCTTCGTTTCATAAGAATGCAAAGTCCTTTAAAAGTAGCAATGAAAATGATTGAGTATTGGGACTCAAGCGCTCGAAACGAATTGTTTTGTAACTAAAATTACTTATCCGCAGAAACATTCCGGAAAAGAAGTAAAAAGTATCATTACTTAAATAAAACGTTATTATACGTTTAACAGGTGTATAATCACAAGTAATTATAATTTTTAATTAGTCACAAATATGCAAAATGTTTTTTAATTTATATTGCAGATTGATTACATAGGGCACAGACCAGGACCACTCACACGCAATTTTATTTTTCTTAGATACGAAAATACAACTATTACATTATTTTTAGGTAATCCGAAAAAACAGATGGTTGACTTAGCTTCTACTTGTAAATAAAATTTAGATTCATTTTATTTTTGTGTATGTATGTTCCGCGTAAAAAACTAAACACATAAAGCATTTTCGGCCAAATTTTGCACACATGTTCTTTGCAACCAAAGCAAGTAATAATTGTAAGAGTAAAACGCTACTACCACCTATTTGGGCTGGGATGGAGGGTACAGTAATTTAAATCGCATATAAACATCAGATATTTGCACGTGAATAAATACGTAGTGAGATTGATAGGGTTTCTTCCGGTGTTTTTGGTATGTAGATTTTTCAGCCTTTTTTAAGTTACTGTAATTATTTAAGATATCAGGAGATTTCTTGAGTCGTCGCGATGGTTATGATGAAATTCAGCTCTCGTAAAGTAGGGACCGAGGAAAATACAAATAAGTGAAAGCAAGGAGATTACTATCGAAGTAATTACCGTAGTGGGCTAATATCATTAATTTCCGAGCATCGCCAGTCATGCAGCCAGTACGTCTTGGATTTTTCCTGAATTATCCGCCACATTGTTTTGTATGCATAGAAACAACTTTTAAAAATCATGCATTTTTACGAATAAATCAAATTCAAATGATAGTTTCGTGATATTTTTGTTATGTCTGAGTAAACCAGCTGTCATACATACAATCCAATCCTTCCTGGACCTCTGGCGCAAGGACTACTGTCAACGACAGAACTGATGGTACACAAGTTTTCACCTTTGTATGACCTATGGATAAAGAATCTCCAAGGGCCCTGAAGTGAAAGCCCTCTAAGAAACTCTTCGACGGTGGTCGATCAAGAATAGGCTTCAGTGATCAAAGCGAACCAGCACTTCCTCTTTGAAGTCTTTAAGCTAAAGTGTAGAGTGTGTAGATTGTTTAATAATAATTTTTTTTCAAATTTACAAACATTCTTTGTTTTTAGTTTGTTGTATGAGCGGTTTTAATAACGAATAGATTGTGCTTTTGTATATTGTAATAAGTTATTAATCGCAAACCCGTTTTGCCTGCGTTTATAAGTAATTCCTTTCGTTTCCCGCTTGTTGAAAACAAAGTACTTAGAAACATATTTCGACGATTGAATCAATTTTGAATGAAAGTTATACTACCGAGTCCATACAGTTCATTTTGGCACAGATAATTTTGTCCACATTTATAATACAATTTTAATTTGATTGAAATTTGATGAAAATTTTGACAGTACGCGACTCCAAATTACTCATTAGTTCATCCATTTAGAAATTTACCCGGAGAAGTCCACAATGTTGATGAAACGTTATATTTATATTAATTCAATACTAAGTAATCCTATTTTTTGACTTATTTGAACGTATTATTATTCATTTATTATTAAACTTAATGTCAGAAAAATGATGTTTGAATATACCTTTTTTATAAACCATAAAGTTTAGGTAAATTAGGCGTGAGCAGCCTGAACTACAGCGGAGTTCACACTGACGGATTTGCTAATACTTAATTCCATACCATACGATAAGTATAACATAAACTTAGATCGAAGAAATTAACTACCTAATTACAGATCGTTATATTATTTATTAATTCATCCAACTTTATGGTCAGATTAACAGTTCCTCTATCTGCGATTTCGTAACCCGAAGATATTTTGATGTTGCCAGATAAACTTGGATAATTGTAGTTTTAGAAATAACTTGTTTCAGCTAAATAGGTAAATTACAGAAATCGTACCATACTATTCTTTTTGTCTAATTCAATACTTATATTTTCCCATAATTCCAGGAAATATATGATGCATTTACAATTTAAGAGTATTAATTATTTCAAATTTAATAATAACGGTTTAATATGTACATTTATTAACTAAAAACACAATAATTTTAAAATGGGTCTGGCGTGAATATATATCATTTACAAAATTAAAGAATTGAAAGGGGATTATATTAAAGTTCTCAGGGGTAATTATTGTTTGGGTGACCACGTGTAGCAGATTTTCCGTTCGTTGATGAACCTGAGTTGTTTGCATATGCGCCGTGCTGCAGATTTCACTGGAACTTCTTTGTTGTGGAACTCTGAAGCGGTCGGTAGACCGTGCTGCCGGAATTGAGAAAACTCAGTTTTTTCCTCCTTCTTCGCTCGTTTTAAAACCTTTCTTCGCTGCTTCCTCGGTTGATCAAAACATGGTACACCTCTCCGCTGCCTCCTCTAAGAGATCAGTCCGTAATTTACACTGTCTTCCTCCACTTGTTAATGTCTCGCCATACACTCTACTTCCTCCAATCATCAAACACGCCTCACACTCTCCTCCATCTATCAATCCTCACATCATACTTTTACTGCCAATCGGTCTAATTCTTTCTCCACCATCAGTCTGCTCTCACCACCAATCTCCTCTCTTCCCCAATCTGCCCCCAAAATGTCTCCGCCCGCCTCATTTAAAACTTCGTCCCCACTTATGCGACACCTATCACCAAGGTGGCAAGGATGGATATTCTCCAATGATATCCCTTGTTACATTTGGTGAGCACGCCACCCGGTCACCAAATTCTCAGACAGATTAGGAAATTGGACCGGGTTCTACTGCGCTACAAGGTTTAGAATTTTCATAATTTTCAAAGACATCGTAAAAGCTATTTATTTCTACATGTATTAAATTAATCTATTCATGCAAAATTTTAAATTTAGTTTCTAGTATTTAAAAACAATACTAAATAATAATTAAATTTTACAAGTGGGAATTACCCAACCTAAAAAAATAAGCCAAGCGTTCCGTTAAAATGTCTGATTTTGGGAAGAGTTCCATTGGAGAAAAAGTTTGGGATACCTTGACCTACTCCAAAGCTGTATTGGCCGTGCGATATGCCACTGCTTTGTTGGTGAACGAGATCCGCTCGCTTGTGATTTTTTTCTATTGTTTGTTTTGCTAAAGACAAAGTATTCGTGCGTGCTCCAAGTATTAACAAAGAATATTCTATCAGGAGTGTGGTAGAAGTGGAATACCGCATAGATATTTGCCATTTCGCCGGATAGCTTGATTAAATATACAGAAACTACCTTAGCTATAGTTTTATTGTATATTTGATTCATAAAAATATATTAATTATAGCGTACGCAGGTTTGCTTTACTTTCATCCCACTCAATATTAAACGCCCTGTACACTGCGAAGCCTTGAAGTAGGGTCTATTTTCCCCATTACGAACCTGCACGGACCACGCTGCATTGTTTATCGCGCCAACAGCTAAGGTCATTAGCGACTACTCAATTTGGGAACAAAAAGACGCACACAAACACCCAAGACCTTGCGCGGAATGGAATCCGGGACCTCTCTGGTACGAGGCTGTGACGCTAACCACTAGACCAAAGCACGTCCTGTTTCACATGCAGTTTGAACACATCTACCCGGTTGCCGGCCCGACTTGTCTCGTCAGGCTCAAATATATAAATGATATTTATCTCATATTTCTTTAATGTACTACAACATATTAGAGAAAAATCGATTTTAAAATAATTGAAACCTCTCAACGTTTCACCCCTTTTTTGGAATTTCCTCAGATTAGTACAAAAATTCTACGAAACGTTGTTAACATTAGATAG
Organism: Eucriotettix oculatus; assembly: GCA_034510155.1. Lineage (NCBI taxonomy): Eukaryota > Metazoa > Arthropoda > Insecta > Orthoptera > Tetrigidae > Eucriotettix > Eucriotettix oculatus. Next base: position 6,452,630 of record CM067377.1, on the reverse strand, counting down.
AAAAAATTTAAGTAGTTACAATAAAATACAACACAACATAAAACTTATAATAACATTAGTGATTCATTATATATAAATTTCTGTTCTCATCGTCGTTTCGTATTTCACATATGAAGGAATATGAAAACAATAAATTAATCAATAACCAAGTTTTTTATTAAAAAATACAATTTTTATTTATAAATGAATTTATAAAAGAAAACAATAATAAATAAAATTTAATACTGGTATGATTCATAAAAGACTGTTGAGGACAAAAAGACGCACACAAACACCCAAGACCTTGCCAGGAATGGAATCCGGGACTCTTAAGGAGCTGAGGGCCTTGAGGTACAAATATTTCCTGACCGTTCGTAGTACCGACTTGTATTATGACTGTGGGGGCAGTGTAATTATTAAGTGAAAATTTCTGGATATAGAAGCACCGTCTATTGTCATATCCTGACTACTTTTATAGTTTTTTCTTATTTCAAAATAGCCGCATTATCTTAAGCTTAAATTCCACTATTTCATCGTCGGCAAATATTACTAGCGAAAGAATAATGCCTTTGAAGAAATAAATAGCGAGTTTTGCACTAGAGCCATCTCGTCAGTGTCTTCCTCCTCAACACTGCCTTGTGATTTTACATCACTTTAACCTTGAAAGAGATAGTTACGAATTTAAACATACTCTTTCTATAACTTCGTTTAGAAGTATGAATCGTGGAGAAATTTTAACAAGTAACTTAATAAACATGATGATGAATTACCCTTTACCTACTACTGCTTAAGTAAAACGGCAGGACTCAAACATTTAATATATAAATGTAGTAATTATATTATCTGAATAAATACTATAAATAAAAAAAAGAGTGACCAAAAGTCAGAAAAGGAAAAATATAATTAGAAAACGTTTCTTCCCCCAACTTTAGGGATCTCCTCAGTTCTTTCTAAAATAAAAGTTATATACTGTAATTAAATATACATAGTTGAATAGAAATTAAAATGATACCAAATTTTCTTGTTGCTCCTGCGACGTCCGGGACCTAAATGAGCAAAATGCTCCACATAAAAACAAATTTTAATTCTTTAAATTTAAAAACACACGCAATATTTAAACTCTATATATGATTCTTTATTATTATGATTTACGTGTGTCTTCTGGAATCTTTGTATTGTACATTTTGTAGTTTAAAAATATTCGGTTACTTTATTGTGAGCTTTGCGACCTGCTTCCACGCCATTGTCCTCACTCAATTCGGCTCCGAACGTTCCCCGAGAAACAAGAAATTTTTATATAATTTTAAGCAGCGCATTCGAGAGAATCAATTATCAAATCGATATCTCTATAATATTTCATTTTTGAAATTAGACAACACGACGATACAGATATCCCGTTAGACATATCTAGGAAATGGAACGTGTAGTATTCAATGAAGAGGATGACCCTATACATAAAATCGTGGATGGTGAGCGACATCTACACACACAGTAACCACCTTTGAGAAGCATATTTAAATGAATATATAGGGTGAATATTAATTCTATATGCTAATAATTGATAAGATCGATAATATAAAACAATTTACGTTAACACGCCAGAAAATATTTACAATAATAATTACATTTCTTATTGCTTCAATATTTGCGCTGGCAGTTATTTTTAATAAAAACTATTATATATGTATTTACACAATGATTTATATTAATTACTTAAATTCTAACAATTTTATAACTCGGCTCAGGGTCGCACTTTATGGGCCTTGTCATAGAACAGAAATTTTATTTCACTAAACCAGTCGAATCTGACAGCAAGCAGAAAATTACATAGAGTTATAGTTGCAGTAATTTACTTAATAGTCTTAGAGAAGATTCCAGCGCCTTTCTCGTCATTCTCCAGATCGTCACCGCTCTCCAACAATCTCTTTCAAAACCTGTCTCAACATTCCATCTCACCGCTGTTGACCACCAATCTCTCTAATTCACTTTCTATCAATCTGTCTCTCTACCAATCTGATGTCACCACCAATCTCCACAATCTCAACATCTCTCCAACAATATGTTCATTCCATTCTCTACCACCAATCTGTTCAATTTCTATCCTAAATGTCGCCGCCTGCCTCTTTAAAGCCTCGTCCCCACTTCTGCAACATCTATCACCAAGGTGGCCGGGATGGATCTCCTCCAATAATATTCATGGTTACACTTGGGGAAAACATGTCACCCGGTCGCCGTTTCTCTCACAATTTTGGGAAACTCCCGAGCCGTGACGCAGAGTGTAGGTTTTGTAGCCAAAGTGCCAACCGCTGTCTCCTTTGTTTTGATTCCACGCCGCCAAAGACCGAGCAAATGTATCTGTTCGTTACAGTTGGTTCTCCTATGGGCTCTCCTTTATCACCATTCTTCGCGGAATTTGTAAAGAGTGTACTTGAGGCCCACTGTTTGTACAAATTTGACAAATATACATTTTGTATGCCCAAGTTTCGTTTCAAGTACCGTAACATTAAATGACCGATGAATTTTGTGACACGAGTAAAAATCAGATATAAAACACTCAAAATTCCACTTTGCACTACCAATAAAAGGTCCGGATTTCCATTGTCGCGAGATCTCTATCAAATGCACTTCTCAGTATAAAAACGTTATCTTTCACGGTTCATAGCCGACAAATCTTTCCTTCGAGTTAAACCTGGATATTTGTTAGAATTTGCACATACGTCAATTAAAAATGCACAAGAAAATAAATAAAATGACCTAGATTTTCTAAGATACTCGCAACCAACCCTCGATTGACCGGACGCCCACTAGAGTTTGAGTTCCTATTATTGTTTTACTGATTAAAGGCAAAAAGCAAAATTGCAATAATTAATATTTGGTTTCTAGAAAAAAGTTATCAAGAAGGTAATGAATGGGTAGGGGATTGTAATGGATGAGGAAAATTCTATAAGTATATTCGTAAGCGCAAGAGTAATAAGAGCGTTGTTCAATCATCAATTTATTGAAATGGCTCTTCGCTTCCAGTGTTTATAAACTATTTTCAATGGACTTGTTGCCTCAAACTGGAGCCATTGTATGTTCAAGCATTGCATTTAATTGTTACAAGACATAGAATTTGTTATGTTGATGTGGCCAAAAGAACATTGACAAGTATCAGCAATTTAGTATTGTCGTATCCAAGTTTCCATTTCATTACAGAAGTAAGAAAAAATACATGATCAATTTGCTTGAATTTGTACCCCCAATTTATCACAATTTCTACATTTACTTAAAAATCACCTGCAGTAATGAATAAATGTTGCCTCTCTTTGATTTTGGGGATGTTTCTGAGGTGAAAAATTTTTCCTAACAAGTAGAAATCAATGTAAAGTGTTGCAAGAAAGATGTAAATATTATATATTAATCATGTTATTGAATGTGTGCAATAAATGGTGTTAATATTCATTAAACAAATGGGCTTTTAATTTTGAATGAAAAACACTCACAGCGAAAATGGACTAACCCACAAAAAAAATTAATGGATGTTTGTAGAAAGTATATTTTTGTGATATTTGTACTTATAGAGCTTCAATAAATCCACAGTTAATAGTATTAACTTTTAAACATTCAAACGTTACGATAAAAAAATAATTCTTTTTTAGCCCATACTATGATGCTTATTTTACCCACATTAAGTTCCTTAGGGTTAGTCCACTTATGCTCTCATGCCTCAAATCATCTAATGTTTAAATATTAACAATTGTATATTTAAACTTATAAGTTATTTTTTGCCTTATCTTGATTTAATTAGATTCTCTGAGTTATATAACGTTAAAAATTGTGTTTAGTGAGATTGAATTAATTTTGTGTGTTTTTATTCAGTTTAAGACTTCACTTTTGATTACTTCAAATTATTTACCCGTCTTCGTTGTATATCACAATATTACATATATTTCATTATAATTGATATTATGTATGCATACATTATATTTTTCTCTACTATTAGAATTAATATATGTAATGGTAAGTAACGAAAAAAAGACACACAAGAGTCGTAACAACGCCAGGATCACAACCTGTCATGTCTTGACAAAACCCCTGTTCAAGGTTTTCCCTTTTCCCTCACCTCTATTACTTCGATTGCTTGCCGCATATTTCTTATGACGTCCAACGCTGACACTAAAATTCTGAATACTCATGCAGTACACTAATCTCTTCATCCTCCGTAATGAAGTCATTGTAAGTTTCTAAATTTTTCTAAATCCTATGTTTCTGTCTTATCTTTAAATATGAATAAAAATTATTGTAGTGGTAGGAAAAGAAAAAAATTAATTCAAATAGCATTCAGCAGTCTTTGAAAATTTTTCAATTTTTTCCAAACAATGAACAAAATTGATGGATGCTTTATAGAATTAGTTCCAATCATCATGGACACTCAGAAGGAATCACACTCGTGGGTGCATGGCTCCCCACAGAATAGTCTCTTGTAAACTACGATCGCTTATTCCAGGCCTAAGCATACAATTACATTTATAACAAATACAGTCTCAATGTCGTCCGTTGCAAAAGTCCCACAATCTTCTCCAAAGTGGCTACACAGATTGTTCAAATAAATAGGTTGGACAAATAATATGAACATCATGTTGTAGGGTACTACTTGTTGCAGGTTGGCACAACTTGTACGTGTAAATTCTGTGACGCGACTGCAGTTCCCATTTGATGTGCCACATTTTGAGGTTATCTTGCAGTATATTATATGCTTTGTTCTGTGACGGTTAATACCAGTGATCGGTAAAATACGTGATCTGTTAGTCTTAGAAAGAGGACAAATCATTGGTTCGCGTTTAGCGGATGTATCTGTAATGAAAACGGCTTAGCTGTTAACCGTTTCACGGACGACAGTATCCACAGTAATTACAGCATTCACAAAACACGGTAAAACATTGTACGCAAAGGGGAATAGTGGGTGAGAGCCAAAGTTAACTGGCAGATACAGATAAACATTAAAATGGAAATTTCGAAACCCTTCATAACGGAAGCCAACGCAAAGTTGCAAAATAAACGGTGCCATGATCATAAAATAAGGTTAATGAATGATTGGAAGAATGCGATATGGTCCTCTGAATCCTTGTTTACATTGTCTCCTACAAACGGTCGTATTTATGTGTGGAAAATTCCAAAGGAAGCCTACGATCAGGCCTGCCTGCTTCCTACAGTCAAAAACGGGAGGTTCCGTTATGATTTGGGCGGCTATATAGTGGTATACAGGTGGCCCGATCATCACCTTTAATGACTGAATTACTGCGAATGAATATCTCGACATTCTCAGCAAGGACTATGATTAGCATATTACTGACAGACACTGAAATATTCCAAAATGATAATGTGCCCATAAATACAGACAAAATATTCAGGAGAGGTTTGGAGAACATCAAACTGTCAACAAATATCTTTCCTAGTCAGCACAATAGCCAGATCTCAACATCATTGAACCGTTATGGGAAGTTTTAGAGCAGCAAGATTGAGGAGTAGATTTCAACCTCCAACATCGTTTCTGCAATTGGCGGATGTTTTGCTACAAGATTGGTGGGACATTCCGTCGAAAACTATTCAGACATTCTACGAATCTATTCCGCGACGAATTTCAGCTGTTCTCAAAGACAATTGTGGTCCAACTCCTGATTAATCAATAAATATTGTGTTAATACAGATTTTCATATTATTTTTCCAACCCTGCATGCCGTCACACAACCGATTGCCTTTTTTTCTTATCTATACTACACTAACACATATACACTTGCTCATGAATTAAAACAACGTATATAACGATAGAAATAAATAATTTCTGTATAGTTCTAATGGGGTATTATTTAATTTAAAATTAATACCTCCACATTTCACACAATTATTACGGTGATTAATATTGTGAATCTCTAGCCCTGCCGAATTTGTCCAATTACTCTGAAGATTCATAGAAACAATTAGACGCCGACATAATTAGTAAGACGTTTGGTAGTAGAGATAGGTCATAGCCGGGAGCTAACTCTTCGACTCCCGCTCCTTGCGAAGAGTCTTTCAAAGGAGCGCACTGCTCCTCCGCATACCCTACTGTTTCCAGTGTTTAAGCAGCATTCTCTCTCTCTCTCTCTCTCTCTCTCTCTATCTCGGCATATATATATATATATATATATATAATGAAATTGATGGATGAAATGCTTGGGAAAGTTACGTATAAATTTGAATACTGCATTCATTTCATAGTATATAATTAATTAGGTATTGAACTACTTTCATACTTTTAATGGTCGTTGAGTTTATGTCCACAAAAAAACCTCCAATATTTCATCAACAACCACGAATGGAATAGGTGCTAGATCCTCGATTTAAAATGCATGAGTTCACAGACCAAAATAATTTCGAGGAGTGCCAACGAGGAATAATCTATTTTTGTCAACTTCTGGAATCAAATGAACCACCTTCGTAGAAAGAAATTACTTCTGCGAGGCCAGCTACGGAAACCGATTCACTTATATTAGGTGTTTTTGGCAGTAAAGTGTCAAATGCTATCAATAATACAAATGACCGTTCTGCTGCCATCACTGAGGTTGAGAAATATCTGCGGGAGCCTTTGTTGCTGGGACAAGAAAATTCACTTTTATGGTGGTCGAATAAAACACTCGTTTACCCCCACTTAAGTAAATTGAAGAAGAAGCGGTTGTGCATTATAGTAATTTCAACGCCATGTGAAAGGTTTTTTTCCTAAGCAGGTCAGATAATTAAAGAGAAAACAAGCCGACTGACAGGAAAGCGTGTATCCGAAAAGAGTGGGGAGCGGAGCGGTGAGGAGTCGTTTATTGCTGAGCGAGTTGAAACGGGGAGTTGCACAGAGCAGAGCGTTGGAATGAGGCGCTCTTTACCTGATCCACTCCTTTGAACGAGAGATGAAGAAAAGATTCGTTGATCCCTAGTGGGGAGCGAGCGCAAAGTTCATTTTGAACGACTCGATTGGGAGCGACATATCTCTATTTATTACGCGTATTGGAAATTTACTTGTTAAAGCATTGATGACTCTTTCTTGAAACTAATTATAAATTATTTTATTTTCTGCTTGAGGCAAACGCCTTACGCCTTTGGAACAATAATAGCTACTTACCTCAAGTGGGCATCCGGTCGCGTTGTGGGTTGGTTGCGAGTTCCTTCGAAATTTTGGCAACTTTATTTATTTTCTTGTGAATTTTTAGTAGACGTATGTGCACATGCTAACAAATATCCAGGTTTAACTCGAAGGACAGTTTTTTCTGCTACGAACCGTGGGAGTCTCTATGAAATAAACGTTTTACCACGTGAAAAGTGCAGTTGATAGAGACCACGCGACCATGGGAATCCGAACCAATTATTGGTAGTACGAGGTGGAATTTTGAGTGTGTGATATTTGATTTTTACTCGTCGTGTTGCAAAATTCATCGGTTATTTAATGTCACGGCACTTAAAAAGAAACTTGCGCATATAAAAATGAATATTTTGACTTTTGGAGACTTCTAAAAATTAATATTGTATAGGCGACTGATCGAAAATATTTACTTTAACTTTATATATAACACATCTAAGAAAGTAAAACAGCACGTTATTCGAGCGATTAATACAGAATAAAACCCGATGAGACGATATTTGTAAACAGCGCACGACAGTGGATTATGAACGGAAATTTCAAACCTCAATCTTGAAGACAATAAAATGAATAATATGTTTACTATCATATCATTTCCCATTCTTTCTAATGGTGTTAACTATAAAACGATATATGGCGTCCTGCTAAACGATTTATACCTCTGAAAAAGCTCATTTTTGTCGTTTTCAAATTTGGCGCCTGGTTTCCTACACCAAATTTAACAGTGTATTTTCTATAAAGTTTAAATCGTCTGTAAAAATCAAACTATAAAATATGAATACCGTACGTATTTTAAGTATCTTTACACGATGATTGAAAATAACAAAAACAAATGGTACAATTTTTTCAAACAAGTTTGGTGCTCGTAACAGCGAGGCATGAGTTTTGTTTAAATATTTGCTAACTTTTTCATAATTTACGCTTGCAATGTATCTTGGAGACGAATTTTGAGGGCCTATTATCTAATAACTGCTACGATATTGAAGCTTAAAAGTGGCAGTTTTGAAACACCATCGTCTCCGACGAACCGCAGGCTTCGAAGATAAAGTCCCTATATCAGTCAGAAATGCTTATTTCTGTTTGGGATTTGAAGGTAACCTAATTTAAACAGATGGATACACACAACCGCACATTCCAAGTTTACCCGTACGACTCCCTAGTTTGTAGCTTTTCCCGCCGAAAGTCGCTGTCCACTCTTTCAATTCCCCCCTCTGGGCAGCCCATCCGAGATTCAATATCTTGATAGCTGCTCGTAGTTTTCTTTCAGTTATTGGTTTGGTTACGAGGTCCGCCTCCAATTCTTCTGACGATGTATGCTGTAGTCTTATTTCGCCGTTGGTATACGCGACTCTGCAAAAATAGTATAAACGGTTAATTTGATTCATCTGACTCCTTGGATCCATTGTATGTCTGCTTGGCTGTCACTCTCGATGGTTGTCGTCTCGCTAATGAATTCTTCTAACTCCAGCTCTTTCTATAAATCTCTCGTCCACTTGACTTCCTTTAGGCCTCAGTCTCACAAGTGGATAACGCTACTAAACTCTCGCCTTCCATCCTTTTGTAGCCGATCCAATCTTGATTACGTAGCCCGAGTACGATTCTGCGTCCCTCGTAGTACAACTCGCGTCGCTTATTCCTCCGCACCTGTCGTAGCCCTTCTTCCTTTTAAATATTTGTACACTCTTTTCAATGCAGTTTCATGAATTACTTCTGCTTCCTTTGAATATTGTGCTAAACAGCTCATGGTTAGTGTTATGTCCTGCCTTGTGCCTGTGGATAAATACACCAAGGACCCCAGCATCTCTTGATATCCTGGGTGAGTCTTCGTCTTCATCCAACTTCTGTTGCGTTGCGCTCGATGTTTTCTTTAAATTGCATTCTTCCATCCCAAATCTTTGAAGGATTCTTTCGACAAATCTCTCTTGGCCCAATTGTATATCCCACGCAACCAAAAACTCTCCGATGCCCGCGATTTGGTTTTCTTCCAGCCCACTTCTCAATTGGCGTCCGGTCTCCGTTGAACAGTTCATCAGGTATGTGGTTGTTGATACCGCTTCACCCCACAACTTCTGTGTTAACTTCGAATCTAGTAATAGTACTCTTGTCTTCTCTAGTATTGTCCCATTCATCCGTTCGGCTTTGCCATTACTCGCTGGGTACTTCGCAACTACTTCGTTTTTCTTGTTCACTATTGACGCACCGTTTGGGTCGAATATGAGCGAGTTCCCATTTTTCACTAGGCTTCGCACTGATAACAAGTTCATTCTTAATCTCGGTACGTATAGTACATCTCTAATTGTAGTGTTGTACACTTTTTGTTCCACTCGGGTTATGACTTCTACATCACCTATGGCTGTTGCGTCGATTTCTCTCGCCTCTTCTGCCAATACCACTGTTCCGTTGTAAGACCTTGTATTCGTCATATTTTGATAATGCGGTGCCATGTGAATGCTACATCCGGAATCGACTCCCCAAATGTATTCACTATCTGGGTCCTCTGATACTGCATTAGCCACGTCCGTTAATTTAATTGTTATGTGGAAGTTTTGATTGTCACCCCTCTCTGTTACTACTCTCGCTGGGTGTTGATTCCTCTTTCGATTGTTTTTTGCTTGACCTCTTCCTCGACCTCTCCAAGATTGTCCTCTAGCGGTTAAATTGGTTTCGCTTTGTTTTGTATTTTCACCTTTTTTTTATCAGCAATCTCTTCCAAGATGACCGACTTTGTTGCACTTGTAACAAGTTCTAGTTTATTTCATGGTTTCTTGCCTGGTAAACTGCATCGCTCTTGTTTTGCGTAGTTTTGTTCCCCATTCTTGCCTCCTCTTCTTTCAAGGCATGTTTGATGTCATCCATTGTTGCCGTCGCAACTATTGTTTCAAATTTTTCATTTATACCTCGCACTACGTGGAATACCAGTTCTCGTTCGCTAATTGATTGTCCATAAGTAGCACATTTCGCTTCCATTGTTCGGGCTCTTGTAATGTAATTTTCAGCTGTCTCTTTCTCTTCCATCTTAATTTGGCTCAGTTCCATCATAGCGTCTATTAATTTGTCATGCGCGTTCCCTTCGAAATTTTCTTTCAGCTTCATCCATAATTTTCTAGCACTAGTCCATCCGATAAACGGTCCGGCTTGTTCCGGCGATAATGTTGTCACAATTTCCGAAAACGCCTCATCATTTTTGTATTCCCATTCTTCCTTATCTGGTTGGTCTTCATTTCCCCATACTTGCTCAGATTTCTCGATAATTGTTTTGTTAATTTTCATTTTTCTTAAAATGGCCGTCTTTCAATTTCCCACAATATTTCATAAATACAATTATAAATTATCAGAAAAAGTCCACATAAAATCTTTTCACCAAACACACACCCCGCAGTAAAATTTTGTACACTGGATCCTGATAACTTCGAATAATGTAATTGTAGATTCAACTTCTTTCAAACAGAACGAATAATTCAAAGAAATTGTTTCTCATTTTACTTGATTGATATTTAAATTTCTTTTCAACATTTTTGTATTTTATTACGCATGCGACCAGTTATTGCCCTATTATTGTTTCTCATATTTATTAATGATTTGCATAATAATATAAATTCTCAGGTCCGACTTTTTGCAGATGGCTGTGTAATTTACAGGGAAATAACTGGGGAAAAAGACGCAGCTGCTCTCCAAACTGACTTAGATGCTCTAAGTACATGGTTGTAAAATTATATTTTCGGTTTCTGAATTTATAAAGTCAGTTTGACTTGTTAAATTTAGTTTTATTAAAGAAATTAATATTTATATTTAAAACAGCATGAGACTATCAACAGGGTTTAATTGCGGGCCGTGTAGCAGAGAAAAGGTCCAGGCGCGTAAATACATACAGTTTCCTTCTTTTCTTTCTCTCGCCCGCGGCGGTGGAGCAAGCAGCTAGAGTCCACAGGAACTCGTAGGTAGTGTTGTTTCCTGCTCGAGGAAACCCTTCCTCCTAGTCGCACCTTCTCCGTACCGATATTGGCAAGCGATCGTAGACCAACTTCCTGGTTGATCCTCCCTCTACCTCAGATCATCGCAGACTCTACTTTTTGGTCTCAATTTCCTTCATGGACGCTCGACGAGCTCTTGGCAAAGAGATAAAGGCGAGTAAGTGACGCTGGAATGAGTTATGTAATGAGGTAGAGAAAGACCCGCGTGGCAGGCCGTACAAGAGTCATGTGCAGGGTGAAGAGCTCGAAAGAATAGTGGCAACGCTCTTCCCACAGCAACAGGGTATCGCCAACGCGGTTGACGTACCCGTCGACACGCGGGACATGTCACCATTCCTGGAGGAGGAGCTGCAGCAGGCCCAGGTTCTAACATATCTATGAAAGTAACCAAATAGGTCAGAACAGATTTGTTTGTCGTGCTAATGACAAATTCTCAGCGGCATGGAAGCATCAACCGCTGGTTACCAAACAGCAATAAGCCGCCTAACATTTTGGCATCTTACCGCCAAATCAGGATGGGACCATTCGGCGCGAAACTCACTCAACATTACTAGACACATAACTTAATATTTATCTCAATTATTAAATGTATTCCTTATTACTTTTAAAGTAAGAAAATACAAGACTAAAAAATTGATTAATTATAGTGTTTGCTTAACATTACTAGAGGCATCCGTTTCTGCGCGAAACTCACTTAACATTAAAAGACATATAATTTAATATTTGTCAAAATTTTAAATATAGTCCTAAACACTTAATCAGTTGTAATACCCGAGAGTTTGTAAAACATTAAAAGTAAAACAAGCTATAAGTAAGAAAAATTTAAGATTAGACAACACGACAGCAGTTCATACAAGGCGTTTCGTTCCTAAATTTGGAACCTTACCTAAAAATACAAAATAATTATTTACAATATATTATTTATAATACGATTTTCTTATAAAATGAAAATTTACTCACGGAATCAAAACGTATGAAAATGCATGTCGCACAAGCGAAGAGGCAGAAATAACAGAAACATAGATACAAATCCAGCCAAGTCGTTAGCACAAAGATAATGTGTATTAAATACATTTACGAGCATCAGGTTGCAAGCGTCTCTGGACGGAGAACACGACATCTGTGTTTAAATATATGTTTTCCAATTATAATTTACACGGTGAATTCCACAAATATATACGAAGCGTCGTAAGTTTATTTAAATAAATATTAGGTTACGTTTTTATGAGAAATTAGCTGGACTTTTTGTTAATATTTGAAGATGCCAAATTATTTATTCATTTTACAATTAGTAACAATAACTCATGAGAGTTTTCTTGTTTTCAGAATAAAAATCTAATTATTTATCCTTGAGTGAAACATAAATTTTATAAAAGTAGCGATTTAAATTACTTGTTTTTTAAATAATAATAATAGCCGAATTGTTCTGATGTGATGCACCTCACTAATCAGTCTAAAATAAATATTATATTTTACATCTTAAATTATAATATTTTTCTAATAAATTTTATGGTTGTTTCAATATCCTTCCACAAAACTGAATATTATTTCAATGAATTTATTTTTTTCAAGTCACATTAATGCGAATATTAAATGTGCGTATAGTTTGACCAATATAACTGTATTACAATATAAACAGTTAATTTGGTATATAACCTATGTTTACCGAAATTATTAATTTTATTTTTAATATTTTAACATAGCTTAAATTATTGCAAGATTTTAAGGTAATTCGGATATCATAATTCATTAATTTTGTATTTTTTTAAATGGGGAGAGCTATATATATGTGTGTGTGTGTGTTTGTGTGTATGCATATAAATTTCTTACTGCGTAATTTTATGGGTAAATTATTAATTTCATATTAATCTTAGTCAACCTAATTTTAATGTATTTGTAAATGTAATGCAAATGATAGGTATTAAGAAGAACACTATTCATATTATTCCCAGATTAAATTTATGATAGCGCTGACGATATAATTTGACGTCTCTATTTACTAAATATAAACCATAGTATCTTATGGAATAATGACTGATTTGACAAGTAATTAAAAATTATTCCAGAGTAAGTAGATCTTTTGATAGCAATTATTGGTAGAAACAATAACCAAAACATCAAGAAAATTGACAGCGATCTTTTTCAATTTCAATTGTAAAATTTCTTTCAGGGTTGTTATTATTAAAAGTATTGAGCAATTTATGTGAAATCTGAGGATGATACAAAAAAGTCGTCATACATGATATATCTCAGTGGTTTTAAATCTAAAGATTTTTGCGAAAAAACGACAAAGAAAAATTCCCAAGGTAGAACCAATAATTTCGTGATAGTAATTTTATTGAACGAAAAATAAGTGGAATATATAATTACATTAATAAGATAAGAATTTTTGATAAATAATTTTTGTCAATTTGGAAAAGTAGTTATCCTATCTATTTTTAAAACTTGGTATAATTGATGCATGGGGTAAAAATTAAATAAGAACACTGCATCTAATGATAATAAAACATTATCATAATGGCGTTTAAATGGTCAAGAAACTTAAAAGACGGTTTGACTGTAAAATTGTTTTCCTCATTAAAAGAATTATATAAAAATATAGAAATGATATGAAGAGGGCTGCTAGTAGAAGAAACGATAATTCTGAAAGATAAATTAGGTTTGTATTTTTTAGCTAGAGCATAGGCTCTGGCAATATTAGCAGATGTTAAAAGCTAGGGGTAAAAAGTGCTGCTGTCCACGTAATTTTCTTCTTTAAGTTTTTTCAAATTAATCTAATTGACCAATAATTAAAGTAACGGGTTTAATTTTTATTGTAAATATTATGTATTTTTGTCTGATAATAACGTTTCAACTTTATAAAACTATTTAGTCATATTCCTTTGGCAGATTGAGTAAAGATTACATAAGGATTATTAGAAATGTACATTTTGGTGTTTTGCACACCTTATGATAATTTTCTTTACAGAATTAACTCATTGTTAAAGTTTTCCATTGTTATTCTGAAACTAATAATACGCTTATGCGTTATTCTTTGTAATTGTTATTCCAGCCTTGTTGCTTGTGCGACATGCACAACAAATTTTTTATCCATTTCAATTTCTTGTTTCCGTGAATAATTTTTCATTTTATTACACAATTGTATTATACATATATATTGTAAATATACATTTTTATTATAATCGTACAAGATGTGGTTCTAAAATTTAGGAACGAAACGTCGTGAACGAACTACTGTGAATAAAGTTTATATCACTTTTTTTCATTTTATTAAAATTATTATATTTGTATAAAATAACTTATTTGAAACAAGTGTCCACGATATTTTCGTTTATCGCCACGTAATGTCCCTACGCCCAACCTTACGCCGAATCGTCCTAGACCCCATTCCAGGAGCATGTGCTCCGGATATCCCTCATTACTGCAGTCACACCGACTGTTACTTTTCCTATTTATTCCTTCCAGGTATTGCACATACGGTATCACTACTGTTTATATCACTTTTTTCTGATATGTATGCTGTATTTCATTTTATTAATATTAATATAAGATGTGTATTTGTATAAAATAACTTCTTGCGCCGAACTGGCGGCGCCGAATCGTCCTAGACCCCCGACAATTTGCCTGTTGGACATAACGGGGAAGATTCTTAGAAGGCTTATCTATAACCTTTTCGTAGCATTCAGCTAAGGAGCTAGAGGGCTGTCGACAGACCATAATGCATTTCTGAAAGAGAGGTCAACAGCGATAGACGCAATTTATGTCATCGTTGATACAGCCAAAAAAACCATAACCAGTAGCCGCTGGAGGAATGATGGTAAGCAATACTGCATGATTGTGAGATTCTATGTCAGGAATGTCTTCAACGCGGTGAACTGAATAGTATCATGCACGCACTGGAAGTGCTGGAGATTCCAAACTACATAAGGAAAATAGAAACTATTTTGACGGGAGGGCGCTCAAGTACGACACGGATACCGAACAGAGGCCGTACCACATCACGTATGGTGTCCTAGGACCGCTGCTATGGAACTTAATGTACGACGGCGTAATTCGACTACCCTTATAGGCGGATGCCAAGACGGTTGGATTCGCACTTGATGTTGCGGTCGTCGTGGTCGGGAAACTACTTACTGGGCTGGTTGTCGTTATCGGCTAGCACAACCGTGGCCAAAATTAGATACAGGCTGTCATTTTATGGACTAGGACCACTGAACATAGAATAGAGTAGAAGCGGCAGGCGAAAGAAGACTTCTCCCCACTCCAATACCCCCATTAAGGTCTCACAACGTTCATGTTTCGGCATTGTTGGAAATCGCTATTTTCAATTAGACAAACTTGTATCGTTTCCAATTCACGGTCTTCATTATTGTTTCCCTTCGATTATTACAGTTTTGAACTGATCAGCTTTCGTTCACTTAGTTCGTGCGCATAAGTGAAGCTATTGAAACACGGCGTGATGCTGCGCAAAGTAAATTGACAAAACAGTTATTCCTCGCATAGGTCTTCATACTTAATTATTCATCAATGTAAACACCTATTTTTTTAATGCGATTAATAAATTATTTGACATACATATCTGCGAAAGCGTTCCTTGTCTGTGCTAACCAAGTCTATTTATTACTCTGCCCAAGTACCGGAATTCCTTACCTTCCTTAAAAAATCCCTTCCCAATATAATACCCTTTGTTATTCCGTTGTTTCGCATGCTACACTCCACTACCTTGATTTTCCCTCCATTAATCCTCATGTTGTACTCATCCTCCAGGATCACGTTCATGTCGTTAATTATGTTTTAAAAGTCATCTTCTGACTCGCCTAATACTACAATATCATATGCAAACATTAGGGTTTTTTTTTCTTCTCCTCGTAGTTTGATTCCCTCTCGTGTATCGATTGACTATCGATTGGAAAGAAAAGGAAGAATTTAAAGGAACGGAAGATAGGAAAGATTATTTGCGTTCGTGATTGTCTTGACAATCAGATCAGAGTCTGGTGTTATAAGTAATAACGCAACACTCAGAGGTAATTAAAGTATATTATAAGAAAAGTGTGGAGTAGACCAGGACCTCCACCCTAGTCAACAATCAACAGAAGACTGTCCAGATTCTCCCGAACTTCCCATGGAGGGGGTAAATCTTCATACATCAAATCCACGCAGTTTTGAAGTGGGGATCCAATGAGAAATTATAAATGGCTGCCAAAAGTAGTTGACTTGCATTCTCACGCTTGGGTCAGGATGCAAGTTGAAGCTGCAGACTTTTCGATGAGCTAAGCCAGACATTCGTCGCCACCCACTGGCCGCATGGATCGTATTGCATCCTGTCTGTGCTTAAGCTCCTTCGTGAATAAATACTAATTTAGATTCCCTCAAATTATATTACATCCCTTTTCTTATTCATTTTCAACTTTCTTCAGAGACCGTACTTTCTTCATCGTCCGTTCTATAAATAAGTTGAACAGCATGCATTCTTGTCTTACTCCTTTCTTGCCCTTCAATTCTAATTACTTCTGATTGTCATCTGTAGAAGTTGTGGATAACTTTTCTTCGTCGATATATTGTTCCTGTCGTCTTCAAAATATCTAAATCTACAAATGCCATTAACGTAGGCCTGTTTTTTCTTATTCTGTCTTCTAAAGTTAGGCGCAGGGTCAATATTGCTTATGTTCATAAAACCAAAGTAATACGCATTTTATTTCACGTTCAATTCCCCTACTATTTTACGTTTATGATATTTTCGTATGTATATCAGGTAAAAGAATGAGTATAATATAAATTAATAATAAAATAGGAATTGTCTATATTCAGTATACAATTATATTACAATGAAATTATTTATACCATATCTCCTAACATTTACTTTTTATTTTTTTTTGGGGGGGTGAGGGTTAACAAGCTACATGAGGGTGATCCTGAAACAGACAACTTTAATAGCATATGAAGGGACTTGAAAAAGGGTGGATGCGGAAGGTAGAGCAAGGTAGCCAAGGGTTAACTAGGGCCCCCGGGCTATGGTTTAAGGATCCTACCCGGTGTTTCACCTAAAGTGATGCAGGGAAAACCCTAGAAAACTTGCAACAGGTAGGTCGGGCATTTATTCTATTCTCACGCCCTTCCGAATGACGGGAGACGAGTTTGCTGTGGAGTCGCAGCATTCCCGTCTTCATGTCTTTACCAGTTTCAGGAGGCAGTTAGCCAACTGATCCAATCGGATCAGCGGACAACTCTTGCCATGTGCTCAAGGTCTTCGACCCCAGTACGTATACCTCCTAAAATAGGTGGTTTCTCAGCATTCAACAACTTTGAAAAAAAAAAAGAGAAAGTGCGAGGCATTCCCGAAAAAAACAGGCGAGCCCCGTAGTCAGTCTGGGGGGAGCGCCTGCGAGAAAATTCCCGCAGCGCTTTCTCCTTATTACTTTTTAAAGCTTGTGACAATATATATATATATATATATATATATATATATATATATATACGGAGTCTCTCGCATCCAAGCTTCCACCTCCTTTTATCTTTCCAATCTTCATCTCGAATACGTCTGTCCTCCATTGCTTGCATCATTCCATTTGAGTATAGGTCTTCCTTTTTTCTTTCTGTTTGGGGGTTACAATTTAACCTCCTACCTTGCATTGTATCTAAGATAATTAGTGGTGTAACCCCCATTACTTCCCGAATGTATTAATTTCTTATCCTTTCTGTTCTTGTCACACCACAGCTGCTGAAAATATATTTACTTGCAAAAAGAAACGAACTCACAGCAGACTCTGCGGCTGAAATGATCATTTTTGATAAAACAATGCATAAAACAACTTTTCAGAAGAATAATATAATTATACGTCACTTATCAAGGAAATTGGACAGCTTTACTTGAAAATTCGAATGCACCATCATGTGACAACTCTTAATGGCGAATTGTACAGAGAATGAATCGGAGCAAGAAATAATAAAATCGTTATATTCAGCGGACAATAATTTAATTTTGATTCCGAATTGTTTCGTAATTGGTATTAGCCACATAAATGTATTACCACATAATGTAAATATACCAGTTATTACATAAAAGAAGTGATGCATTATTTATTTTTGCCCATAAACGCAGAAAAATCTTGGCTTGCAGCACAGCAGTGGCTAGCGTTTGGGGGTATTGTAGTGGGTGGGGCAGGATGCTGACACTCGCTTACTTAACCTTCAGTGGGGGCTGCCGCTTCTACTCTATGTTCTGTGGCCAGAACTAACGGTGTAGTGGTTAGCGTTGCTGCCTCGCATCACAGAGGTCCCGGGTTTGAATCCTGGCATAAACTGACGCAAAGCTCCGATTCAAGGAGCACCTCGATCAATAAGCAAAAAGGCAGAAAATGTGGCAAGCGGCGTTGTAAAAATTATTGTCCATTATCGGTGGACCTCGCCAGGACCGCCTGTCAAGCATTGTCCTTGTGTGGCTGCAAGCAATGGCGACGAAAGCAAACGTCAGAAAAATGGCAGCAATGAAATGCATGAGTACCTTACGGATTACGTGGCTCTTTTGTTCGGATTAGTATAAAGAAGATTGCATGAACGCGTGCATGTCGCCCATCGAATTCCTGGGGGCGAGAATTTATCGTGAACCTAAAGAAGCTGGAAGGCTTCTTCGTCCCGTTGCAAAGAAGAATTAAATGGAAAAGACAACGGATGAATGGCAACAGCGAAGTTCCAGGTGCACGAAATAGCTATATAGACGAACAGAAAATTCGGGCAAGTTGACTATTTTCTCGCCATGCTACTGAAGGGACACGCTTGGTTCCCTGTATACCACACGGTTTCAATCTTGACAATACAGAGAACTGTCCGCTTCAATGACGCGGAAAACGTGTTTTACACGTGTCCTTGTTTCGTGAATGAAAGAGAAGACGTATATAATCAACTCTAAGGTAGTCTGTGTCCGAGAGCATGGTCGGCATGATGATGTCTTCGGGAACAAACTGAAAGATCGTTCTAGGCAGAAAATAAAATAAGACGAGATGAAACCTCCATGGTGCAGACCTAACGGCCACTTATTGCCGTATAGAAAGATATACAGATATAGGACATTGGACTGAAATGTATATAAGTGTTATAGAGAATTGCACAAAGAACGTAGTATCTAAGAATCAATAATTCATAGTCAATTAGAATATAAAAATGTATGTATATAAATTTTAAGGAAATGGGAGTGCCACGCGGCTTTGATACCCCTTGACACTATCGTGTAGCACGGGCTGTATGATGATTTTCGTAGATTTCCGCCTCAGACAGAATCTCTTTGAAGGCTTAGTATTCTAGAAGTATTCCTAGCAGACTTAATAAAATACCAATGAAACACAAAACGGCAGTCATTACATCATTTGGACTTTTTGAGTTCCTTAGGACGAAATATGATTTGTGTAATGTCACTCAGACGTTTCAATGATTTAGCAACGACATAATACAAAATCTATCTTTCAGTCATGATTATTAGAATATAGTAATGTAGAACATTTACACCATTTTAAATTACTTTTCCACGGCTTCGCGGATAATGGAATCAATATTAATTTACATAAACGTTGTTAGTGCCTTTTCGGCGCCACCTTAGGACCTCAGGTACTGTGAAGTGACTCTCTGTACTGAACACTTTTTCGCAACGTCTTTGAGAAAATGTATTCGGTGTTGTTGACTTGAGGGCGTTTTAATCTACGAAATTTAAATGGTGGAATTTTAAACCATGTTTTGTACATGACCATATATTTTTGTTAATTATAAAAATTACTCTTTTCAGTATTTTTTTAAAATTATTTTACATTTCAATGCAAAGTAAAGTAGTATTTAACAGTCTTGACAATAATAATTTGTCCTTTACCTTTTCGTTCTGCATAGTATGCTTTCGCTGAGGTTCTTACTTTACAGGCTCCTTATAAGATGTCTTCTCATGCAGTTCTTCGGAGTTTCTTCTACCTTAACGTATTTTTTTTATTTCTGAATGGAACTTTTCTATTATTTCCCGATCAAATTACCAATTTCATTAAGTAGACTGAATGCGAATTCAAAACAGATAAACCAAAAAGATGAAAGATCAACTTTCTGTACTATCTCAGTGAATTTCCCTCACTTCATCAACAGTACGTACTTGATCACCACATTTTGTCTCCATCGTACGCACCAAATAACACCATTTCTGGAATAGACTTGCATCTCTTTAGGTGAAACCCTGGGTAGGATCCTTAAACTACAGCCCGGGGGCTCTAGTCAACCCTTGGCTACCTTTCCCTACCTTCCACATCGCTCCTTTTCAACTCCCTTCCTATGCAATTAAAGGGGAGTTGCCTGTTTCAGGATCACCCTCATGTAGCCTGTGAACCGAAAAAAAAATCCTTACATTTTATAATGAGTAACTTATAAAAGGGCAGTTCAAAATCAATTTTGGACTTGTTGGGATCCCTATAGACAAAATCAAATAGAATCTTTAGAGGAAGTTGAGAAAAGGGCTGCTAATTTTATGCGAGTAGGGCTGGGTCATAGGAACGAAAAAGTAGAACAACTAGGTTGGGAGATATTGTCACAAAGTAGGGAGAAAGCAAGGCTGCATTTTCTATTCAAAGCTTATAAGGGGCAAAAACCATGGATTAGCTGAAAGTCCAGGTGGATGGGATCCAGGTGGATGGGATCATCAATTAAAATTAAAACGTAGAAAGCAAAAAATAGATGTTGGCAAATCCTCATTTCAAAATAGGACCACCAACGACTGGAATAATTTACCTGTGGGAGTGTTTGGAGGAAATCCTATTCAGGAAAACAAATTCAGGACAAATCTAAAAAAAGTGTGAAGTGAAGTGGTTATTTTGAATACTATAAATGCATATTAGAATTTAAATATTAAAGTCAAAGTGAAGCGAAGTGTTAATTCTTGTAGTACTTCTCAATTTTCTTCCAGGACTGTAGAAATTTTAAAGGACTATGATTATTTTTTAGATTAGGAGTATTTATGTTGAAGTAATTTCATTTTGTAACTGCCACGGGCTTTCGTCCAATTGTAGATCAACGATAAATACAAAATATTTATATATATGACGTGTCAATTGCAAAGATAGATTGAAATCCTCAGAGAATGACTTTATTCAATGATATAATTCAAGAAAGACAAAAGAAACGTAAGGATAGACTAGAAAAACTCAACAATCGTCTCATACAACCACAGCTTGGACATGGAAGCGATGTTGGATAATTGACCTGAGTGTGTGGCAACAGGGATTTGTTCACTACAGACGACACTAATGAATTCTAAGACAAAAACTAGATCATATAATGTGCGTTTTCAATGTTTGTTTAAATAAGGAAATTTTAATATTAATTGTAAGCAATTTAATATTAAATATAACTTAAAAATCTGAATTCTTAAATATGTATGCCATACTTTATTTATTTTATTTCTGTATTTGTTATGTGCCGGTTACATATATTTCGATCTGATTATGATCATGTAACATCTGGAATGTGGGTTTCGAAGCCCGCAAACGGTACGTGGAATGGTATGGAAGAAGAGGAAGATAGACATTGTTGTCGGAGCTATCATGATGACATCAATGCGGGCCTCAGTCATCGATTTTACAATACCGCTCGTTACCACCAGGTAATAACGTCAACATCATGACATTCAGCTCCATACATTTTCCTCTATAATATTATAAGCAATAGTACCTGTAAAAAAATAAGGTGATTTTAAATTTTATTATTTCTGATATATATGGTTTCATGTTAAGTTGGTTCAATATCCACTTAAAGCTCTTCTTTTTTTAAAAAAAGGCTGTAAACAGTTTACTCTCTGATTTTATATTATCAATGTTCACGTAAATATTGTTAAGATTGCTTTGTCGACATCGAGATATAAGCGTCGTTTACTTTAACAATGTATAAGCTCCTCCCCTTTAAAATCTCCAACCCTCCGCCATGTCACCTGAAACTTGCGTGCAGGCCCCGCGTCGAATGTTCAAAGAGCCTAACGGAAAATAACGAAACACAGCGTTAATGAGAGCGACACTAAACATTTCGAATGGACTGTTTTTCAAAGTTATATTATTTGATACACAATCATAGTTTTCAGATTTTAGTTTACAATAAATAAATGGAGACGAAACGGCGTATTTATCTTAATTAAATAGTTATAAAATTATATGCTGACTTATTGGCCGTGTTTTTATTTATTATTTGCTAAATTTATTGAAATAAAACTGACGAAAGTCAAAAAAAGCACTTATACAGTATATATTGTTTAAATGTTGGCGTGTACATGTATGACTTGAAATTCACATTCCTCGTAAAAATATTTATTCATTTGAAATGTAAATCTTTATTTTTATAATCGGATTACAACAACCCTATTTTTCTGAAATACTAGAACTAAAACATCCTCTACGAATCATAAGCTCTACAACAATGAGGTAAGTTTCAATTGATTATTTATAAATAAATGTTACAACGTTCAATATGTCACAAAAAATTAATATATTTTTATATTTAACTATTGTTTGTACAAGACGTTCAGTTACCTTATCTGATGTGATTTAAACTCGAAAACTACTAAATAAATTTAAAATAGTTTATTTCCAGAAGTTAAGATAATATAATTATTTAATTTTTTATGCCTTTTTTTATTGGGTTAACATACTACATGAGGGTGATCCTGAAACAGGCAAATCCCCTTTAATAGCATAGGAAGGGAATTGAAAAGGGAGGATGCGGATGGTAGAGCAAGGTAGGCAAGTGTTAACTACGGCCACCGACTTTGGTTTAAGGATATTACCCGGTGTTTCACCTAAAGAGATGGCGGGAGACGAGTTTGCTGTGGGGTCGCAGCATTCCCTTCTCCATGTCTCCAACAGTTTAAGGAGTCAGTAGGCCGACTGATCCAATGGAATCAGCGGATAACTCTTGCCATTTGCCCAAGGTCTTCGACCCCGGT
This sequence comes from Eucriotettix oculatus, assembly GCA_034510155.1. Classification (NCBI taxonomy): domain Eukaryota; kingdom Metazoa; phylum Arthropoda; class Insecta; order Orthoptera; family Tetrigidae; genus Eucriotettix; species Eucriotettix oculatus. The sequence continues at coordinate 6,429,586 of CM067377.1, read as the reverse complement.
ACATATACCTCCTAAAATAGGTTAAGATGTCTCGGTATGTGAGAACTTTGATAAAAAAAACAGAGAAGACTGCGAGGCATTCCCGAGCGGGAGGGGCCGATTCAGCGCAGCAACTTGGGCGCGGCCGATTCGGCACATCCGTTTCAGCGCGAGCCAGTTCGGCGCGAAATTCGCATAACATTATTAGACGTAAAGCAGCCGTTTCGGCGCGAAACTCACTTCACATTACAAGACATATAATTTAATGTTTATCAAAATTTTTAAATATATTCCTAAACACTTAATTATTTGCAATGCCCGAGAGTTGTGAAACAATAGTAAAACAAGCTATAAGTATTAATTCCACAAATATGGACTAAACGTCTTTGGTTTATTTAAATAAATATTAGGCTACGTTTTTATGACAAATTATCTGGACTTTTAATTAATATTTGAAGATGCCAAATTATTTACTCATTTAACAATTCGTAACAATATCTCATGAGACTTTTGTGTTCAGAATAAAAATCGAAATATTTATCCATCAGTGAAACATAAATTTTATAGAAGTTTCAATTTAAATTTATTTAAATTACTTGTCTTTTTTAATAATAGGCGAATTGCTCTGATGTGATGCGCCTCACTCATCAGTCTAAAATAAATATTATATTTTACATCAGAAATTATAATATTTTTCTAATAAATCTTATGGTTGTTTCAATATGTATTCTTCCACAAAACGGAATAATTTTTCACACTGAATTTTATTTTTTTCCAAGTCCCATTAATGCGGATATTAAATGTGCGCATAGTTTGGCCAATATAACTGTAATTACAGTCTAAACAGATACCGAAATTATTAATTTTATTTTTAATATTTGAACATAGCTTAAATTATTGCCTGATTTTAAGGTAATTCGAATATCATAATTCATTAAATCATAAGTCATAAGTTTGTATTATTTCTTACTGCATGATTTTACGGGTAAATTATTAATTTCATATTAATCTTAGTCATCCCAATTTTAATGTATTTGTAAACGAAATGCAAAGGACAAATATTAAGAAGAACGCTATTTATATTTTTCTTAGATTAAATTTATGATAGCGCTAACGTTTTAATTTGACGTCCCTATTTACTAAATTATAAACCATAGTATCTAATGGAATAATGGCTGATTTGACATGTAATTAAGAATTATTCCTGAGTAAGTAGATCTTTTTATAGCAATTGGTAACTATCTCATTGACAAACAATAGCCAAAACATTAATAAAATTGATAGAGTGATATTTTTCAATTTCAATTGTAAAGTTTCTTTCAGGGTTGTAATTATTAAAAGTATTGAGCAAATGGTTTGTGTGGAATCTGAGGATGATACTAAAAAGTAATCATACTTGAAATATCTCAGTGGTTTTAAATCTAAAGATGTAATTCATAAGGCTTCCAAATCTCTCATAATTTGCACAAAAAACGACAAAGAAAAATTCCCATGGTAGAACCAATGATTTCCTCATTAAGAGAATTATATAAAAATATAGATATGTTATGAAGAGGGCTGCTAGTAGAAGAAACGATAATTCTGAAAGATAAATTATATGCTAGAAGAGCATAGGCTCTGACAGTATTATCATAAGTTAAAAACTCTGAGTTAAAAGTGCTACTGTCCACAAGTCTTTTCAAGTTAATTTCTAATTGATCAATAATTAAAGTAATGGATTTAATTTTTATTGTAAGTTTTATGTATTTATTTGTCTGACAATAACGTTTCAATTTTATAAAACTATTTAGTCAAATTCCTTTGGCAGATTCACTAAAGATGACATCAGGATTATTAGAAATGTTCATTTTTGTGTTTTGCACAACTTATGACAATTTTATATACAGAATTAACTCATTGTTAGTTTTCCATTGTAATTCTGGAACTAACAATACGTTTATGAGCTATTCTTTGTAACTGTTATTTCAGCCTCGTTGCTTGTGCGACATGCACAACAAAAGTTTTATCCATTTCAATTTCTTTTTTCCGTTAATACTTTTTCATTTTATAACATAATTGTATTATACATATATATTGTAAATATTCATTTTTATTATAATCGTAAAATATGAGGTTTTAAAATTTAGGAACGGAACGTCGTGAACGAACTACTGTTAATAAAGTTTATATCACTTTTTTCTGATATATAGGCTGTTTTTCATTTTATTAATATTAATATAAGATGTGTATTTGTATAAAATAACTTATTTGAAACACGTGTCCACAATATTGTCGTTTATCGCCACGTAATGGCCCCGCGCCCAACGTTGCGCCGAAACGGCCGCGCCGAACTGGCAGCGCCGAATCGTCCTAGACCCTTCCCGAGATAATCAGGTGAGTCCCGCAGTCACTCTGGGGTGAAATGCCTGCGAGAAAACTCTGGCAGCGCCTCCGCAAAAAATATTATGCCTTTTAATAGTCTAGTGTTTTTATTTGTTTTAAACTATAAACTAACCTCACGTAAATCCAAAACGCATTCTTTAAAAAATTACATGTCTACCAGGTAATATAATAAAATTTAGAAAACCGATCACATATACAAAACCCACTTGGGCAAAAAAGTAATAAACAAACAGGCAACCAGTTTAAAAAACTTATCACAAGTCTATATTTCTCATAAGAACACCTGCATCGAGGAGTTAAAATACAATTATTAGAAGAAATTGACGCTAAATAACGCCTTGAAATAACACGTTTAAATTAAGTCAAAGAAGAAATAAAGAGACTCAATCCAAAACGATCACCAGGACTTGATCTCATAATGGTTAAAGTGCTTCAACAATTACCAGATGTAATGTTACTTATGTATCTGTTTAATACAATATTAAGGCCAGATTATTGGTCCAAATCCTTAAAAATAGAGATAATTATGATACCAAAACCTGACAAAGACATAACTGACGCCACTTCCTACTATCCCATACGTGTGCTATCAACACAAACCAAATTTCTTCAGAGAGTTATGCTCAAAAGAATCAGAGCAGACAGCATTAATCAAGACGTCCCACGATGGATTCTATCAATTTCACTACACAATTCAACAATGTCACAGATTTATGAACGAAATCAGCAAATATATATCGAAAACTAGCAATTCTACACAGAAATATTGTTAGATGTAAGTCAAGTCTTTGATATAGTTTGGTACTCAGGTCTACAAATAAAGATTACAATGAATCAGCCAGGCCAATATTTCAAATTATTAAAGCCATACCTTAACCAAAGAAAACTTCCTAAGAACGTAAGTGAAGAAAGCTCTAACCGTTTTCTTATTCTCTCGGGGATCCCACAGGGTTGTACACATCCACCTTAGCAATCTCAAAAGAAATTCACACAAGTACCTTTGCTGATGATACAGCAACACTGTCGGCGCATATAAATCCTGACACCGCTTCACAAAATATTCAAGAACGTCTAACAATAATTCAGACCTGACTGAATAGATGGAAAATAAAAGGAAAAGATCAAAATCATCCCATCTAACATTTACCCTTAGAAAAGGACGCTTTCCTTCAGTCAGGCGGAATCAAGTGGAAATTCCGAAAATAGAAGCAGTCATATGGACTTCACTTAAATGATGTAAATAAAAGGGAAAAGTATATAGACTTAAAAACTAAAGGATTAAATTGGTTTATTGGACGCAAATTTTAATTATCAGTAGCAAACAAAATTCTAATATGTAAATCAGTGATAAAACCTGTATGGACTTACCGAATATGTTGTTGTTGTGGTATTCAGTCCTAGGACTGGTCTGATGCAACCCTCCATGCTAACCCATATTGATCAAGCATTTTCATATCAGCATAACTAGCACATCAAACATCTCCTCTATTCTTCTAGCGCATACCGCTCTGGCCTCTCTCTTCTGTTCTTACCCCACACACTTCCCTCTAATGCTAATTTTACAGGACCCCTCTCTTGGTCAACGCCCTCCATATTGTTCGCTCTTCCCGTATTCTGTTTAGAACTTCCTCCTTAGTTACTCTATCTACCCATCTGATTTTCAGCATTCGCCTATAGCACCACATTTCAACGGCTTCTATTCTTTTCCTTTCAGCAACTCCTATCTTCCACATTTCGCACCCTTATAACGCCACGCTCCATACGAAAATTTTTAGCAACGATTAGCTAATATTCACACTTAAATTCCCTGTAAGTATATTCCTTTTTTTGCGAAAGCCTTCCTTGCCTGTTCTATCTTACACTTTTTGTTTCTATTCGTCTACCATCCCTAGTTATTATGGTTCCCAAGTAGCATAATTCCTTAACTTCCTTCAAAATATCCCTTCCCAATCTAACATACTTCGTTATTCAGCTATTTATCAAACTACACTCCGTTACCTTTGTTTCCCTATTCTCATATTTAACTCTTTCACCAGGACCACGTTCATACCATTTATTATGCTTTCGAAATCTTCTTATGATTCCCCTTATGCTACAATATCATCGTAAAAGCATACGGGTTTTATTTCTTCTCCTTGCAATATGATTGCTTTTCCATATTCCGTTTTAACTTTCTTCGTCACCTGCATGGGCGACATGCTTAGTGTCACTGTGAGGACGTGCAGCCAAGTCTGTCATCCCTATTGTGCAACAAGTACAATCCAAGATCAAATTCTCCCGGTATGTATTCAACTTTAGCATATATACTGACCTGAACATCCCATACTTTGAAGACTTCATCAAAGATAAAATTCGCAAAAATTATATGAAGTTTGAAACCCATCCCAATTCACTACTCTAATAGTAGAACAGTTATTTCAACTTGTGCACAGCTGAAGAGCTGCTAACTGATAAACTTCTGCACATCAGCACAAACAACTTATAGACGTTGTACATGTTATCGAATTTGGTTAAAGGTTGTATATAACCTGATTGTTAATTAAGTAAGTTTAAAAAAATTATTCTTTTGTCTGTATTTTTCTTTTATTTTATCATCTTTCAGTTTCTTAATATATATGCGGTTGTCTAAGTCTTCTGATTAAATTTTTCCAATTTCTTTATCAAGATTTCTAAAAGTAATTATCTTTTTCCGTCATTTTCATTGTAATTACTTAATTTTAATTTATCTTTAACCGAGCAATCTCAAACATCTAGCCAAAATCAATTCAAATGTTATAATATTAAAACATGAATCAGCTTCAAGGAGTCTTTAATAGCACTATTCCTTTTTTATACATTATCGTTTGAATCATCTCACTTACGGAAGGATCCGTCATATTTTTTGGTGTCTTACAATCACTTTCTGTGTTGAAATATAAAATGTTTCATTTCCGTTGAATTTTCTTTCGTACAGGTTAACTGAAAATACTGAACTATTAACTCACCCTCAGACAGCCTCAGATATTACACAAACGTATCTAAAAAATCTACAACAATGGCTAAAAAATGGAAAATAAAAGTGAACGAGAATAAATGTGCTCATATCACATTCAGTCTCCGGAAACAAACTTGCCCCCCAGTCACATTAAATAATATATACATTCCACGAACAAAAACAGTAAAATATTTAGGACTACACTTAGATTCTAAATTGAATTGGAAAAATCATATCACAAGTTGAAAGAAAAACGAGAACTACTATGGCTCATAGGAAGAAACTCACGGTTATTTATGGACAGTAAAATCCTGATACACAAATCTGTAATCAGGTCAATATGGACATATGGGTTTGAGCTATGGGGATGTGCATCAAAATCAAACTTAAAGATTATTCCAAGATGTCAATAAAAGATCCTCCAGCAAATTGTAAACGTCCCATGGTACATAACGAACCACACATTGCACACAGATTTAAATGTTCCTACGGTACAAGAAGTCATCCATAAGAAAGCCATCAATCACCACGCAGTCTTGGGGAATCATCCCAACCCACTTATAGACATACTCCTTGAACCTGTGATAAATAAAAGACTTAAAAAGGTGTGGCCTAGTGAACTATTTTAAGTTAAATGAATCATTGTTTATTTCTATCTTTAAGGTGGTATCATTGGATATCTCCCTGTAAATGTTACTATTAGAAACTGACAGCATTTCAGCTTATAGAATTGTTTTCTTATTGATAAATAAATTATGATAAAAATCTATCGAGGGAAAGATAACAAACTCACAACAGTAATCGAAATACGGTAAACAAGAATAAGAACATTGAGAATTTCAGATGGAATTGTTCCAATTAAATATTGTTATTTACTGAATAACTTAAAGTTTTCATTTCCCAAGCCACTAATGACGGGGACATAAAAATGATACTGCTCACCGAGACGGGTTGTTTATTTCCACCAATGAATTCTAATGAAATATATTACTGAAACAGTCCACGTGTGAGAGTGTATCGGTACCTCAGAGGTTTCTTGCCTTGTTTCAGCTCCATGTGCCTGTAAATTTGTGATCTGTTGCTGACTTGTTGAGTGTAATTTAGTTTCTGTTTAAATTGTAACTTTCTCTTTTACATTATCATAAGTAAGAAATTTATTTCTTTGTAAATAGATCCTCTATAGGAAGTAAACCTGAAAAAGGCATAAGAAAGCAGGAGAAAGTATTGTTAATTAAATTTAACGAAATAAAGTCGATGAAATTACATGAATTATTTTATTAAAGCTACTTTTACTAACGTTTTTATACATATTTCAACTCTACAAACAATTATAACTTCAAACAATTTTAAATATGTTATTTTTTCTCTACAGCAGAATTATATGTCCACAGAATTAGCTTGTTTGTGAGTTGTTCTCAAATGCAAACAAGTGGCATAAACTGGACGCACTACAGCCAGACATTCGACCTCGAGCCTTGGGTCGTTATAGCTATCATTATTTTGGCCGTATGGTTCACCTTGTTCGTAGTATTTTACGAACAAGGCTGTGAACTTCAAGAAGTGCTACTGTGGACCCTTGGAATTTTCTGCATGCAAGGTCGGCAGGGGTTTTTATACTATTTTTTTCTGTAATAATATTTACTTGTGCCAAATTATTATAAAATATAATGTAGATTCTTTCATTATATCTAGAAACTTAAGTGACCTTAGTAAGCATTATTATTTTAAAAAATGTACTGCATGATGACGTGAGTAAACAATTACATTCAGATGAAAAGATTAAAAAAACAAAAGTATTTTCCATCGAAGTAATTTAAAAATCGAGTAAAAGGTTTCATTCAAATGATATAAATTCTGAGTTTGATAGGGCGCTGACAGATCTGAGCAACTGTAAAGCGTCAGGAATTGATAACATTCCAGCAGAACTGATACGATCATCGAAGCAATATCTCGGCTATTCACGATAGTTTGCGAAATCTACGAAACACGAAGAATACCAGAAGATTTTAGTAAAAACATAATTATACTTATACCGAAGAAAACTGGGGTTGATAGTTGCAAACAGCACAGGACAATTACTTTAGTATCCCAATGTAATGGAGTGTAGTTTGGGAAACAGCTGAATAACAAAGTGTGTTAGATTGGGAAGGGATATTTTGACGGAAGTTAAGGAAGTCTGCTACTTGAGAAGCGTAATAACTAAAGGATGGTAGAAGTATAGTAGACATAAAGAGTAGGACAGCACAGGCAAGGAAGGCTTTCGCGAAAAAGTGGAATTTACTGACGGGTAATATAAGTGTGAATATTAGGAAATCGTTGCTAAAAATGTTCGTAAGGTGCGTGGCGTTATATGGGTGCGAAACGTGGACAATAGGAGTTGGGGCAATGAAAATAATAGAAGCCTTTGAAATGTGGTACTATAGGCGAATGCAGAAAATCAGTTGGGTGTATAGAGTAACTAACGAGGAAGTTCTAAACAGAATAGGGGAAAAACGAACAATTTGGAGGACCTTGACCAAGAGAAGGGTTAGATTAATAGGCCACGTTTTAAGGCATGAGGGTCTTGTAAAATTAGCATTTGAGGGAATTGTGTGGGGTGAGAACAGAAGAGGGAGGCCAAGGATATAATTCGCTAAGTAGATTAGAGAAATGTGTGTTGTGCTAATTATGAGTAAATGAAAGGCTTGCGCAAGATAGGTTAGCATGGAGGGTTGCAGTAGACCACATCATCATATTCTGAGTTAATTTCTATGGTAAATACTTAAAAGTTCGTAAGAATTTCGATGAGTAGTGTCACGTCTCTTTTATAAAATCATGTTAGGTTTTTTCATAATTGCCCATTTTACTTAGTTACTAACATATTTAAGTAAAATTCTGATCATTTTATATGAAAATATAACGTACTACTGGGAATCACAATATTTCTAATTTCAAAACATATTACAGTTGTTTCAGTTATTACATAATAAGACAATAACAATGTAAAGACTAACGCTGTAATATACATATCGTTTATCGTTGACTGATTTTCAGATTCGATGAATTAACAAACTAAAGAAAAGTGCTCAATTTTGTTTCATGTTTCCTCGCAGCTTCTATGCTTCATATTGATATCGTATCACTAACAATTTTCAAACAAACTGTATTTTATTATTAAATTAAAAATTGCGTTCCTTATGGGACACCGTTTATAATTGAAACTTATAATTACCATAAGTATTTAAAAAAATGAATAACCTTTTTTTAATTACACATACTCAACGAGTAGTATCTCGTGAAGAAAAACGGATATTCTTTTAATATTAGATGTGTATCTACCTGCGAAATCAAATTTTTCGAGAACACAACTATAACGGGTAGAGGCGATAAAAGGAGCAGAGAAAAGTTTGAAACAAAGTTTTATAAGCGTTTGTATGTGTGCGTGTTCTTGTTTTCAAGAGAATGTATATGAGAGCGCGAAGAGTAAGGAGACGAAAATGCTGTTCATAAAAGATGCAAGAATATAGAATTATATTTATAAACCCTATATTAATTTATTTAAAAGACTTGAACCTATTAAGTAATATGTTTGTTTTGTACCCGTCATTAGTATTACAAATACAGGAGTAATTGTAAAGTGAACGTAGACACTGATAACCACGTTGGTTAATGTGGCAATAAACAAAAAAAGGTTTGCGTCTATAGAGAAAATGAATCATCAATTCAGGGCATGGACACTTAAGTACGACGCCATTATAGAAAAATAATTACCTCTATCCATGTATGCTTAGCGATCAAATTATTTGTTATTGAATGTAAGCAGCTTTCGTTTCGAATCCGGCTTAGCGGCTGTTGTTGCTTTTGCAGGATTTCACTTGAGACCCTTGTCACTTTCGGGTAGAATATTGACCCTTAGTGGCCTCACCGCAGCCCTCGTCATCTATTCTGCCTTTTCTGCTCATCTCATAGCCGTACTTACAGTAAAGCCGACGCGACTGCCCTTCTCCTCTTTCGAAGACTTCCTTAAAAGTGGCACGCACAAGGTGGGAGTGGCTGCTCAGTCTGGCTTACTCAACGTCTCTGACGTAAGTAACATCAACGTATACATCAATCATTATGGAACTTGTAAACAATATTCATACCATTAAGATTAATATTAAATTAAAAATGAAAGTAAACGACATGAGTTTAATTACCAGATAACAATACTTTTCTTAAACGAACAGCATTTAATATATTATCATAACTGAATACGTAATATCAGTATAAGACTGTTTTCTTATTATTATGGAACCACCAACGAAAACGCTTAGTAACGTTTGGTTCATAAAATAATATTTTCGTAAATTTAAAATCGGTTTGACGTAACTGTGTCGTTATTTATTTAATTCTCTCAATACTGACACGATAATCACAAGCTATCCAAGCGTGTTTCTTCTTTTCGTAAAATTCTTTATGTCTGCTATTTCAATCTCTTTGCTAAATATTCAAAAATCTAACATCACATCAATTTGATTGCCTTCAACTCGGCGAGGTGGAACAACATAATGGCCGCACTCCGTTCGACCCAGGTGCCGGAGTACATAGTGGCCATGATAGGAGAATACTTCCGCGAGCGTACACTCCGTTACGCTACCGACGAGGGAGAAGTATGCCACAACATCACAGGAGGATCGGTCCTCGGCCCCGTCCTGTGGAATGTGATGTACGACGGGGTACTAAGATTAGAGATGCCGGTTGGGGTCCGTATTATAGGGTTCGCGGATGACCTTAGCGGTAGTCGTCGTGGCGAAGCTGCCAAAGGAGGTGACTAATGCAGCAAACGTCGCAGTAGAGACCATCAGGCGGTGGCTCCGAAACAGCGGCCTTACGCTAGCTGAACAGAAGACGGAGGTCGTCCTAGTAACGAGTAGGAAGAAGAAGGAAGATATCAACGTGAGAGTGGGAAACCAGAGGATAGTTTCCCAGCCATGCCTCAAATGCCTAATGCAGGAGGCCACCGACAAAGTCGGAGAAGGCTACTAGCGGCTGTCGTCAACTCGGCCCTGCTATACGCGGCCCCCATCTGGGTGGAAGCCTTGAAGACTGAATCGTCCAGGAGGAAGATCGCTGGAGCTTACCGCACAAGCGCGCTAAGAGTCGCCAGCGCATTCAGGACCGTCTCCTGCGATGCAGTGTGCGTCATCGCCGGAATGAAGCCCATAGAACTGGAGACAGAAGAATGCAAGTGTCGATTCCACCGGGCCCGCCTCAATGCCGAGTTAGACAGAAGAGTCATCACGGCGGAAGAAGAACGCCGTTTATGCTTCAGGACCAAGAAAGCTGGGACGTAGTGTCACACTTCGCTACGAAGGTTCTGGAGAACCTACGGAGCGAAGGAAGACAGCGTCTAGAAGCCAACGAGTGAATGTGTTTATAACTGCCTTGTCGTGAGTGCGAGCGTTTATGAAGCGTGAGAGTGCGAGTGTGTATGAAAGTGTATGTGTGAGTGTCTGTACGCGATGCGTCATCAGATGATCGTTCGACGAAAGCATATACATCCGAGTGAATGCGTGTGTAATAGTTGTATTTTGTAAATTGAGCGTGTGAGTGAATCTTGTGTAAGTGAGATAATGTATAGTTTGCATCTTCGATGAGACGTGTGAACGGACGCTAGTAATAGTTAGGAATAGCTATACTATAGTTTTATTGTTATTTAATAATTATTATACCTATGTGCGCCCATTGGCAATCCAACCCCTCGTGAAGTAATGCCTAACGGCGGTTCCGCGAGGAGGTACTTTGTAAAGAGAGGTGGTTTTTAGTGGGTAAAAATCCCACACACCGTGTAACTCAGGTTTCACGGCGTCTTTTGAAGATTTTTCACTTCCCTCGATAGCAAAAAAAGCACACACTGAGAAACACGCAATGGAGTTTTAACTACTTGCTCTGCGGCCAGGAAACTGTCCTTCCGTCGTTTGATATATTCTGTCCGTCTTTGATATTTAAAACAAATCAATTAAATTATAATGATTTCAAGATATAGCTGGACAAAAATCGACTGTGTAACCCGACATCACGCTTATGTCATGTTAAAAGGCGGAACTAAATAAAACGAAAGGTACAAATTTAAGTATTTAAAAAGACTCTATCGTAATCGATTCGTGTATTTGTATTTTGCACTTATGTAAACAAATAGACGCCATATTACGTGGTACTGAATTTGGTGGGTTTTCTTGTCTCAACGCATGGTGACGTGACAAACAAGTGCATAGAAACATGGGTACATATTTTTATACCATAATTCCTTCAATATTTGTCTCACCCCCCTCGTTTATTGATTTTCTTCTGGTTTCCAAGAACATGTGTACCAAGTTTTGTTGCAAATTTTCCACGCCTCTAAAGCTGCATATAGAATATGAAACCATACGTCCTCTTTTACTGGCTCCATCTTCGAATCGATTGCTTTAGTAGAGAAATGATATTACCATAACAAGTTTCAATACTTGCTTCAGACGTCTGAGGACCCGGTCCTGTCCCAGCTGTACCGCCGCTGGGTTGCTCCCGAAGGAGCTGCTCTCCCGGTTAGTGAATGGTCGGGACTTTCCCGAGTGTGTTCTGCGGGACAACATAACTATGGCTTCCTCGCTTCGCACGTCGTGGGACTCGTGTTCGGCTACAAGTATCCAGAATGCCACCTGATCCATCTTCCAGATGCCAGCATTCCTCAAAGCTTGTCCTTCGCTCTGCCTAAACGCAGCCAACATAGACGCCCAATCAATCATAAGTAAGAATAACTTCTATTAGCTACTATTTACTCATAATCCCTTAATGAACTTCATTATAAAAAGGTTTGATTTATAGTCTCGCCAAATATAATTCCCAAATCGTTTCTTCTAAATAAAGATTAAGCAGAATATCTTATTAAACTAAATATTTACCTTAAATTTTAACAACCGCTATTCCCTACATTAAAGAAGCGAACATGAAATGCTTTATTGCCTGCGGAGGACATTCCAAATTCGATCAGGTAGCTATTAAGTACTTTCTTCACGCTTTCCGAATAACTGAAGAGGAGTTTGCTGTGGACTCACAGCATTCCCTACTCCGTGTCTCTATCAGAAAAAGAAAGCTGGCCAACTGATCCAATGGGATCAGAGGACAACTCTTACTGTATGCCCAAGGTCTTTGACTCAGTAAGTACACGTCACAAAAGAGAAGAATATGCATCATTATGTGAGAGCCTTAAAACCCCTTTTTTCGGGTAATAGGCTACATGAGGGTGATCCTCAAACAGGCAACTCCCCTTTAACAACATAGGAAGGGAATTGATAAGGGGAATGTGGAAGGTAGAGTAAGGTATCCAAGGGTTGACTATGGCCCCCGGGCTATAGATAAAGGATCCTACCCGGTATTTTTTGGGGTTAACAGGTTACATGAGAGTGATCCTGAAATAGGCAGCTCCCCTTTAATAATATAGGAAGGGAATTGAAAAGGGGGGATGCGGAAGGTAGAGCAAGGTAGCCAAGGGTTGAATAGGGCTCCCGGGCTATGGTTTAAGGATCCTACCGGGTGTTTCACCTAAAGAGATGCAAGGGAAACCGTAGAAAATCTGCATCAATTAGGTCGGATATTGGGTACTATTTTCACGCCATTCCGAATGACGGGAGACGAGTTTGCTGTGGGATCGCAGCATCCCTTCTCCGTGTCTCCGCCAGTTTTAGGAGGCATTAGGCCGACTGATCCTATGGGATCAGCGGACAACTCTTGCCATAAACCCAAGGTCTTCGACCCCGGTACACATACCTCCTAAAATAGGTGAAGGTGTCCCGGCATGTGATAACTCTGATAAAAAAAACAGGGAGTACGAGGCATTCCCGACATAATCAGGTGATCCCAGCAGTCACTCTGGGGGGAAATTCCTCAGAGACAGTCTCAACTGCACCTCAGGCACTGTGGTGTTTTTTGCTTACTTTTAGCACGACGGCGTGCACTAGTCTGCGAGTTTTGTTTAACAAGTCGACCAAATAATAGCAAACTTTCGATGGAAAAAAAACTTCAGGAGAAACCGGAAAACGAAAGGGCATGTAGAAAGGATTAACTTGCGGTTGCATTGTCTCGTGGAGCACTTGATCCGTTCATTGAAACCCCTACAGGCTGCGCATGTGACGGACGTTCATTGCTAGTAAGTCACCGCTTAAGAGGCGTCGGAAAAGGACTGCATCGGATTCACGAAAAGCTTCTATGATATACATCCTGCAAATATCATACCGGTCTGCTTCTGGTGGATGCATGATAAAAACACTCACGGCATATAAGGACGATTCGTCCGTACTGACCAGGCCGTGGTTGAATCGGGTCGCGGAGGTGATGTTCCACATTGCGAAGGTAGCCTGTGGTGTGTGACCACATGGTTGGTTGAAGTTTCGGAGACATTTCCACGTTTTCCGGTCTGGGCCACGTGTTTGTATGGGGCTGCATGGGTGAAGGTCGCCAATCGGAACTTGGATTTTGAAATTGGTGGAAGTTTCGCAGTTACTGTGCATGAATATCAGCATGATATAAGGCAAGAGCGGACCGATATTGCTCTCAATTTTGTGTTGGAAATGAGTGAATTTTTTAATAGCGAGAGTGTGCGTGAGTACCTTATGATTAACCCCGCAGAGAACCAGAACCAGGGAGTCTCCGCTAGAGGAGAGCCAGGGAGACGGGCCCAACGCCAGCAAGTGCAAGCTGCCGTTTTCAAGATCAGGGACAAGAAGCAGCAACACGAGGCTGCAAAGGTCCACTCCATTTCTTTATGAATCAGTGCTCAAGTTAGAGTAAATTTTTATCAATGTGGACATTTCCACCATGTTCATATTTCTTTGATTTGTTGCTGAAATTCAGTGCTGTCGGTTGTCTGTGAGAATACATGTCCCCACCTTTGTCCAGAGAAGCAGATAATTGTCACCTATGTAATATTTTAAGTCTCAATAAATGTTCACATCTGTTTTTAAAAGCAGTTAACTCTATTCAATGAGCCCACCACAAACCTTGGCGTCGAAGAACTACTTTGCTGGTTGAGTCCATCCAAAGGGCTAAAGTTTGATAGGCGACACAGCATTAACCTTCCGTTGCGGAATCAAGCTGGTTTTGGGGCTCCATGCTTCTCGTCATGTTATGTCTATGGAATCTCGTCCGAAGACATCCAGGTGATTTCGCGTGTTACACCGACTGAAGTCGAGAAGGTAGAAATCGTTCGATGTACTAAAGAGAAAATCTAGTATTATATTGTCCAGTATGAAGCTCGAGCGTATTTTAAATGTAGAATGTTCAATGTCGGGGTCACCATTACTATTAGAGCTACTGAATTCAGTAGTCGAAAGTGAATTGCTTTGATAATTTTTTTTTACTTTAGGACTGTGAGGACGACCGTTATTTAAACAAGGCTCGTTGCCAGGGCAACCACGGATATTACCGTCCGTCATATCGTTGGGTCAGAGATTACGCTCTCTAACATGTATGTTTATTAATTCTCATATAACCAGGTTGAACAATATGGCGTCAGGTACCCACTTTGTGTTTTTAAGGGGACGTCTTCTTCTTTTTCACAAGGAAGTGGCATTTGTTCAATACAGCATTTGCAAAGACATGTCTTATGAAATGAATTGCATTCTTATCAGTTTTTAATGCTCCGTCGAATGGGGTTGTTGAAGCCTTTTCAGACTCGTTTTTGAAAAATCATGATTAATTTGTAGGCTGCTATGTTTACACCAAGATTTTTTAAATTTTAGCAGAAGTGAAATATGAAACTAAAAAAACGCCATTATAAAGGTGGCAATTTTGCTTTTTTCGACCAGTAAACCTATTTTTATGGTGAATTAAAAACTTTTTAAAAAAAGTATATTAGCCTTGATAATATTAAAGTAGATTTTCATTTTTTCCAAAATGACTACAAGATAAACTCTAGAACTTCAGCATGGGTGTAACATTGTCACCTAAATTATATATTATATATTGTGGCGTTTCAAGTTGTAATCGTAATTTTATTTAATTGTTTTGATTATATTTTATTTTGTTGTGTATGGTTGTGCGGTAGTGGACAGCTTGACCACGGAGACCGGAGCAAGACCATATATGATCACGTTCGAGCGGGCTTGACAGCGACATACAGGCCCTCGATTTGGCCAATCGCGAAAAAATAGGACTAGCCAGTGATTGGTCAGCCTTTGTTGTCGAGGGAGAATGAGTGCAGACAAGGCGAGAGAGACACGTGCGACAGAGCTGATCAGCACGGACCTACCTGGATGAGAGCGGCTACTTGCTAAGGGTAACTCTGTTCCTGTGGCTACCTGAACCAGCCCTACGCGTCGCTGTCCACGCCCTCACCAGGCACGACGTCTACGGGCAGTAACGTACATTTGATTTTTTTTTTTGTAAAATATTTTGACTTCAGGTTTTAAAACTATTTTTACCAAGAAAAGTTTTAAGTTATTTCATTTACTTTCTTTAACCTCTTCGATACCCCGGACGAGATATCTCGCGACCCGATACTGGCCGATTAACACTTCTGTCGATATATCTCATTCCTAGCACCAATATTTTGACATTCTAGACGAAATATATTGTGTTCTGCCTTTTGAGTTCTTATGTCGCTTATGGTATGTTGTGAGTAGTATATTGATAAATATTGAAGTTGAGGATCAACATTCATGGAATAGGAGTTAAGTCTTGATTCGTTACTTGAAAGAGTTACCAGATACTCGGTTGGAGAGTAAGGAATAGAATAATAAGTGATAGTGAAAACTGTGATGATCAACGTGAAACAAACGTCAGTAACATACATAATACACTGTCTCATGATGAACTTTCGCTATCTGAAAGGCTGAAGGAACTGCGGAAAGAAAGGTAATGAAGATTGCAACAACTCGACAAAATTTCGTGCCAACAATTATAAACTTGTATAAATTCCTCTCGGGTTTCCAACCGGGTCAAAGATTTTAACAGTGACGTTTCGATGGCTTGCTCTGCCATTATCTTCAGACTGAAGTGTCAAATTCGGTGAGTGTAAGCAAGTCTGTGCAAGCACAGACCGCCTGTGATTGGCTAGATGTGGACGCGGGAGCGAGGGCGTCTCCCATTGGTCCACTTGCTTGGTCATGCTCTAGTCTCCCGTGGCTGCGGTCACGCGGCCCGTCTTCGCTGCATCTGGGGTCCCGTGACTCAGCCCCGCGTTCGTCCGGTGAAACAATGGCTTCCAAGCCAGGCTCAATTGGAATCCAGAATCTCTATTCAGTAAATACTCACTGGACCTGATGTTTATTGCCTCCAAAATAATGCTATCCCAATAGCAATTAGCTCTGTCCAGAATACACGTCTTATCGAAAGCTATCTTATGGCCCGTGAACAAGGCATGTTCGGCAATAGCTGACTTATTAGGTTGTTTTAATCGTAGATGTCTATTATGCTCTTTTATTCTTTCCTCTACGGTTCTTATTGTTTGTCCTATGTATTTACTGCCACAGTCGCATGGTATTTCATAAATACCAGGGGTCTTTAGGCCTACATCGTCCTTTACATTCCTGAGCCATCGAAACGTCACTGTTTAAATCTTTGACCCGGTTGGAAACCCGAGAAGAATTTATACATGCCATTCACCGGGAAAGACCTCGTACTTTAATTTATACCTTCTACAAAATTTCCGCCCTCTTCTCGTCCCACCCGAAGGGAGTTACAAGATGTAGCCCACAGCGGTTGTTTTTGCTTTGCGAGGAATAAGCCCACCAAGTTTGATCGAAATCGCTCCATCCGTTCAATATTGTTCATGGAACTTCGTTTTACCACTTTACTCCCTTCTTCGGGGCGAACTGCAACTTATATCACATGTTAAATATCAAAATCAGCGACTCATACTACACCGTCCGGTTTCGACATCAAACTCCATTTTCATGGTGTTATTTTCATGTGATTCCTCTTCACTCCCATCCCTATTAATTCTCCCCTCCCTCGCTAAAAGGGAAACCACTGTCAAAGTACTTGACGCCGAAAAGTATATATTCGGCGGAAATATTGGACGTTTCTATTTACTTAGAAACGTCCACCTCCTCCACCGCTGTAACAGAGAATGAAAAGAATCTCTAAAACAACTTAGAGAGTGTAGAAATTTAGAAAAATTACATTGTAAATCCTTCATTAATTACATTATAATGTAGGCTAAAATGAAGAAAGGAATAAAATCAGAAAGATGGGAATTAGAAAAAATGAAGCAACAGGAGGCCCTCTGAAAGCGTCTCCGCCTTATCTTGAGTGTTGCAAGATTCTATGAGCCATGCCGACGGTGGCGTAGCTGCTGGTAGGACCTCCCTTCTCGGACGGGTCCTGGATGAGGACCTCCAGGTCGGGGGTTGAGCATAGGGTTGACAACCCTCTCTTGTAAAAAGCATGTTGCGAAGGCTAAAATGAATGAAAAGATAAATTAATAAAATGGATCCATAGAATGTTTGAGATGATTTGGAAGAAAGAGAGAATTCCTGATGAATGAAAGACCGAAATTACATGCCCAATACTAAAGAAATGTCATCCACTGAAATGCAAGAATTAAAGACAATTTCTTTATTAACCTCTATTTATAAACTCTATTCGAAAATATTATATTCAAGATTATTGTCATATGTGGAAATAGAGATGGGAACCAATCAATGTGGTTTTCGGAGAGGGAAGAGTACAATTGCTCAGCTATTTACACTGAAACAAGTACTAGAAAAAAACCAGATGAATATAACATAAGATACCCATCATTTGTTCATTGTCTTCACCTCAGAATATGACAAAATAAATAGAACAGAACTGAATATTGCGATGGAAAATTTAAAAATCCCGGGGAAGCTTATAAAAATGGTTGAAGTAAAAATGGAAAATAGTGAATGCCAAATCAGAATAGAAACGGATCAATCCAAATAAAAACAACAAATGGTGTGAGACAATGTGACTCACTCTAATGCTTTCTATTTAATATAACACTGGAAAAGGGATTCAGAAATTCAAACAAGAGAAACAATATTCTACAAATCAGTACAAATATTAGCATACATAGACGACATAGGTATAATAGATATATCAGAGGAGGATATAAAAAGAACCTATTTAGCTTTAGAGAAAGATGCCGAAAAAGTGGGATTAAAGATAAACAGGGAAAAAAATAAATATATGGTAGCCAATGGAAAGAAACAATCATAATCAAGATAACATAATAATAGGAAGCAAAAAATTTGAAAAAGTTAACGAATTTGTTTATTTAGGATCTCTGATAAATGGAAATAATAATAATAAAACAGAAATATATCAAAGAAAACAGAGTTCTAATAAATGTTATTTCGGAATGATAAAATATTTCAAATCAAAACCAAAATTAGATCATATGAAACAATAATAAAGTCAGTACTTATGTATGGAAGTGAGACACGAGAGCTGACAGAGTCTGATACTTCTCGAATTGCATTTTTTGAAAGGAAAATTTTTTGAAGAATTTTTGGGCCCATTCAAGAGAAAGGAGAATGGCGAATAAAATATAACAAAGAACTATATCAAATGTATGGATCTCCGGATATAATAACAGATATTAAAATACCTCGAATGAGATGGATAGGACACATTCAAAGAGTGAGTGAGACGGAAACAGTAAAAAGAGTAATGTAAAGTAAACCTTAAGGAAGAAGGAAAATAGGAAACCCAAGAATAGATGGATGGATGGAGTAATGCAGGATATCAGGAGTTTGAAAATCAAGATGTGGATGTTGGCTAAGGACAGAAATATCTGGAGAATAATTCTGAAGGAGGCCGTGGCCCAGCTACGACTGTTGCGCCAGTTATGATGATGATGAAACAACAGGAGGTGCTTCAGAGTCCAGACTAGATTACTGCAGAAAAAAGAAAGAAACACTGAGAGTCCTTATCACAGACGCGCGGCGAGGTGTCGCATGCTTAGCACTAACCATGGCTAACAAACCCGACATGGGGATCTTCTCCGGGTCGAGTGCAGACTTCGTGAGTCCATCTCGGACTAGCGAATTTCTGAACGAAGCGACTAACGTCTTTCCCCTCCGGCGCTCCGAGACGAAGTGTTGTTTCTCAAAACAGAGAAGTGATCACCTCGAAAGAAAAATAGTGGGGGATATAAAGTAGAGGGGATAATTAAACTTCTATAAGTGTAAATTATAAGAGAATAGAACGAATTCAAGGAAAATAAATTATGAAATAGTTTTCTACGTCGTATAAAAAGAGAGTTAATAATTTATTCAAGAAAAGAATAAACTGATGGCGGTAAAATGGAGATTGGGCGGATCCTATGTAGGGACATTCTGGAAATATCACAATAATTACAGATCAACTGCGTAGAAAACTAATTAAAATCATTCTTGAGGTAGAGAAATCGACAATGTGAAAAATATAAAGTTGCCATTGATCAAGTTATCTGTAACTCTGGCCATCTGTTTATCGCGACAATTGGATGTATTTAAAAAACATGTCAAACCATAATAAATGGAATGAACGTGCCCATGTAGAAAGTGGGTAACATGAGAATTAATAGAGGGAAAACCAATGTAATGGAGTGTAGTATAGGAAACAGTAGAATATTTTGAAGGAAATTAAGGATAATAATTTTTTCTTTCCCTTATTTATATGTCACTTCAAATAACCAAAAGTGTATTTCAATTTTGATTTCCAAAATTTATTCGGTAGAAGCTTTCGGCAATTGCCATATTCATCTACAAAATAAATTACAATATATGAAATATAATTTTTTTAAAAATTATATATATATTCAGAAATATGTAATTTTGTTTAAAACTATGGTTATATGATATAATGATGGTATATACCATTATATATCAGTCTTTAAACAAAAATGTTATAAATGTAGCTTCATACTGTGAGACAGTATAACGGACGTATGACAGTTCTCAGAATGCGTATCAATAGATTTTAATCCAGAGAATCAATTAATATCAACTGACTAGTGATTGTAAACTCATGTAAATTCGAAGTTTAGAAATAAATTAATATGACGGTGAAACAGAGTATCTTCCAATTCAAAATATGTGTCTGTGTTTTTAAACTACGTCGAATTTTAAAACAGTAGAGAGCTTCCTGTAATTTTATTTTTGCGAGTATCGCACTTCTCAATTAGGTATTCTTACGCATAATTTACGACTGCAGAAAACTAAAGCAATTCCAAAGTTGCAAGAGAGGCAAGAATACCTTAAGAAATAAAAAATTATCCTGTTACCATTATGGTGTCACGAACAGTGAATCTTTCATCGTCGTTCACAAATCTATACCAATAAATAAAAATGTGATGACTGTCTGTCTGGAATTTTGTCTCGAATAGGCTCTGAAACTGCTCAACGGATTTCAATGAAAATTTGAGGGTTTTAAGGAGAAGTTTTAACTTTAATTTCAGTGCACGTTGTATTTAGATATCGTTCAGTAATATAAAAATGTAAGTAACATTCTTCCTCAAAGGGTTTAATGTCCCATACGCGCATCGACATCTCCAAAACGTTGATGTATGTTGCCTTTAATCTTGATCTATAATACTATTTATTTTTTAAATTATAAATATTTCGTGCATCCCAATGAATGTAATTGAAGTATCTGTCTGGAAGTTTGTCACAAATATAAAATCCTGTGGGTGTAGATGTGATGAATTATGTTTCACAGTATAAAACAAATCTAAAAGGAATAAGGAAATCCGCCAACTCTTCAACAGAAACAATATTATTTGTGTGAATTGTCTTTGATTATTTGAAATTCTCGCATGAAATCATTTTAATCAAACATATAAAATCAAAGTATTCAAATGTTAAATAATATAATTAAATATTCAAAATTCAATACTCACTTATAATCTAACATTTCTCACTTAAATTATTCCGCCAGTCTTTGCAATTGACAACAAATATATATTAATTATAAATAAATCTTACCTACGGTTTTAACACCGTTTTATATTTCCTAACGTTCGTATTTCAGAATATATTTAGCTAAATTTCGAGCTGGAAATCTGCAGTAACTCCGTGAGATGTGTTAAATAAAAATTAAATCTAAAATGTTATGTATTTATAAAAATCTTCGTATTTTTATCATCTTTCAGCTTTCGTATTTAACTTATCATAATTACTCAAATGTGATACTAGCAAATTGTAAGGCGTTGTAACGGTCAAACACATCTGCATGGACTTTGACGGTGTGGAGTTAAAAGAAAGGAGACAGTATTTGAGAAAGGGGTAATAAAACCCAGGCATCACGGAGCGCCTGGGTTGTTTTTCAACTATGGGGAAATTTGGCGGCATCGGAAGGTGGTTTTCCTTAAGAACCGCGGGGGAGAGGGGCAAATTGTGACTCCCAGAGAAGTGTAACCATAAATTTTATTGGTTTGTACCTATCCCTGCGGCCTTGGTGATATGAACAAACGAAATGGGGAGTAGGTATTGAAAAGGCTTGCAGAGAGATTTTCGACGGAGATTTCGAGAGAGATTGCTGGACAAATTTCGAGACAGGTGTTTGGTATTTGGGCAAGGGAGACGAGACCGCTGATCAGAGGACATTAAAGGAAGAATATCAGCGGCGGGTCTGTTGTGGATCGAGTACGACCCTAATAGGAGGAAATTGCAACGAGGAAGACGCAAGAAGGTCCATAATGTGGTCACGGCAATTACCCCTGTCACATTTTGCCGATTTTCTATACTGCCAGGTCCCAGTAGATTTTTTGTTAAAAATTCAGATCAATGAGTAGACCCATAAAATACGACAAAAGTTTAAAGATCAAAAATTGTTAGTTTTAAGAAATTTATTTGTATCATTTTTTGTAAATACATATGTAGTTTAATTTAAGAAAGAATTGCCCGCTTAAAATGTGAAAATATCAACTATGTAATATTGATATAAATTAGTTCAAGATAATATAAATTGTTTTCTTTTTCATTATAAAAGTTCATTATTATATTAATATAGTACTTAAATAATTAATATCCCCTATTCATTTCAGCGTGAAATTAAACGTGACTTTTTTCTCACTGTATTGTGTCAGTTTGAATACTTAGTGAAACCACAAAATTTTCCGTGCTGACATATTCGCATAATTTTAATTACAATTTCTTCCCCGTTGGTGCTAATGTATTCTTATCCCCCAACGTAGTTTCTAACAGCAAGTGTACTAGGTTCTTTTGCGTTGCGTTTATATCTCTATAAAGAATATACTAAAATACATACAAATATACAATCAAACATATATGCTTTCGTATTACGTAGATTCTAAATATTTTCTTCCCAATGTCTGGATGTGGAATAGAGTGTTTATTGCTTTCATTGTAAGTGAATGACTGATGTTTTGTTTCTTCGCGTAGGTTGATACAGATGTGGAGCCGCGGGCTTCTGGACCGCTTAAGAAAGCGCAACATCCCCTTACATGTGAACAGAAAGGGGAATGAGAATCATAAGCAGAGTGACTTCACAGCCGTGGAGATACGAGACGTGGTTCCTTTGTTGGTCGCTCTTCTCATCGGATTCTGCATCGTCCTATTCTTCCTCTGGTCAGAAGTCCTTTTATACAGGACTTTCTATGGACTGCATGACACAAGCGACTCAAAACCCTTTTCCAGCGTATAAATATTACATAATAGTATGCATGTCTGTTTCAAACCCATATACACTAAATGTTAATGCTCTGTGTGGAAAATAGATTTCTCTAATAAATTTAAGTGTGTATTAAATTAATTAAAGATCAGATGCAATATCAAAGAGATCACATGCTTGGATACATAAGAGCCAACTGGCTGAAATTAGTTTGAAAAAAAAAGACCGTTCGAAGAGATAGCTTGTGAATAAACCGTTTTAAGAGAGTTATGAGAAGCTGCATTCTCTACAATTTGCCATGGGAAATTTTTTTATCTATATTCCATTTTTAAAAAATGATCTTCATGTTGTTGTATTCAGTCCTAAGACTCGTCTGATGCAATCCTCAATGCTAATATATATTGCGCAAGCCTTTTCATTTCTGCATAACAACCACATCCTCCCTAACCTGCTAAGTTAATGCCCTCCTTGGCCTCCTTCTATCCTTACCCCACACACTTCCCTCATATACTAATTTTACAAGACTCTCAAAACGTGGTCTATTAATCTATCTCTTCTCTTGGGCAACGTCCTTCATTTGTTCGCTCTTCCCCTCTTCTGCTTACAACTTCCTCGTTAGTCATTCTAGTCTCCCTTCATATGTTCAGAATTCTCCTATAGCAGCTCATTTCAAAGCTTCTATTATTTTCCTTTCTTCAAGTCATACCATCTACGTTTCGCACCCATATAACCCAACAATCTATACGAACATTTATAGAATCGATTTCCTAATATTCACACTTGTATTACCCGTAAGTAAATTCCTATTTTTTGCGAAAGGCTTCCTTGCCTGTGCTATCCTACTATTGTTGTCTAATATATTTCTACCACCACTAGTTATTAACTACACTACTTTACCTTGGTTTTCCCTCTATTAATCCTCCTGTTGTACTCTTCCTCCATGACCACGTTCATGCCATTTACTATTGTATCCAAGTGTTCTTACGACTCCCCTATGTGCCACTTGCTGTGACACTAAGGAGCACTACGAGCAGTGCACATCGTTGCATTTTCTCCTTTCCTTTAGTCCTGGGGTGGGTTTTTGTAATCGATCATTAATTCAATTGACAGTTAAAGCTTTTTATTATATTTCATTGTTGTTCACATTATTTTGTATTTTGTTACATTATACTAAGAAGCTCCTTTTAATTTAAAGAGAAATGTTTACTTTTAGGCCAAAGGTTTGACTCCTGAATCTCCCTTGTGTTTTTATGTTACTTAAGCACGACTTGTTGGCGTCAGACAAAAAGAACCTGACGGTAACACCTATTGCTCCAATATCATCGGAAAACCGTAGGGTTTATATTTCTCCTCCTTGAAATATGATTCCTTTTCCATATTCAGTTATTAACTTGTTCTATATATAAGTTAAAGAGTGACGACAGACTATGAAATAGTTTTCCCAAACTTCTTGTTATGTATACTTCTGATCTTGTAATTGTCTGTGTCAATAATGCATATTTATTTCATTTTCTTATTACGCGCATTCACTTTACTCGTGTGGTTGGTTTAATTCATATGGAAGCTAAGACTTGGTACTTTTCATTCATTAACTTCCAGAAACCAATTAATTTCTGTGGGTTTGGTTGAAGCATTTGGAAGCGTGGGAATGATGTTGAATTATGGAAATCCACAGTCGCAGAGTAAATGAAAGTAAGTTTCACGTAATATTCCACAATGAAATAATGCAGCCTCTTCTGCTTGTTATTTTTTTCCCGCTTAAATGAGTGGAGTTACCGGGATTGATGCGATGAAGCGGTTTTCACGCCTAGACATCCTCTTCCTAAAGTTCACAAATATGCTGGCTGGCTACTTTCACCTAAGTAAATTTTATAATTCGATTCATCAGAGGTTCTGCTTTCCAAATGCCAACCTCATCTTTTCGGGGTGCAATCTGTTTCAACTAAATAGTCCTAACAACTGAGGGTATACAGGAATAAGGAGTCATCCCTCTAATAATTTTCCTTATTCAAAATAATACATTTTTTATATAAGAAGACATGAGATATTAACCAAAAAATTGTTTATTGGTAATTTACATTTACTCTGATTTAATAAATCGAATTTTTAAAAAAATTCAGGTACAATTTGGCCTCTTAGGGGATCTGAACCTTGTAGCAGAGACCGAGTATTAATTTCACAAGTAGAAATATCAAAATAATCCGAATGTTTATCATCTCACCGATAATTCAATTGATGACACAGGACGAACTCCATCATGGGTCTTAATACCTACAAATACAGTTACTTATTTAGTTATTTAATATAATTTAGTTTTGTCTTGCCTTCCATGCCCCAACTGCTGCCAGCGCCCCGTCCTAAGAAAAAATTCTTTCCCCTCTTGTTCTTGACCGTACCAACTTGCTGGCTCGGACCAGCTCAGAAAGTATGCGCTACAAGGGCCCCGATTGAGACGACACTATAACTCGTTTGACAGATGCTGTCACAATGAAGTCAAAATATAAATAAGGCTTTGTTTTGAAATAATCAAGTAATGATTAATGAGCAATTCAGATATTATTAATTAATTTGACAAACACATAGCGTGTATGTAGATAATTGTAAGTAGTATGACATTCATATCCTAAAATCATTAATATAATTAAATAACATTGGAAGATACAAAAAAATTAACGAAATAAAACACCAATCAAATAAAAAAACAATACTCAATTAATAATGGTATTTTTAACGTTACTGAAAAATGAAGATAGACTGTGACTATTAACCTTCACATATAATAACACAATACTGCATAATAAAATAAAACTTACAAAATAAAACCATTAATGATAAAAAAGAATTACGCAATTAAGTAAGGTATTGCTTCCGAAAATATAGTACAGGAACCATGCTGACAATATTAAGTTTATTACTTTCACTTTACTTGTACTGTTTACTGTATTTTTGGAAACATTGCAGCACACAGATTTTCTTCATTTTACTGTTTGGCGAAACATGGTAAAAGATGGGAAATTGTGTTAAAAACACGTAACGGGTCTCTCTATAAATTCTGAATAACTTACACATTTTGCTACGAACTTCTCTATTTATAAATGAACCCTCGTAGATTTTCATACGTTTTGGTCATCGCTTAGCCTCTGAAACTGTGAGGCAACTTTGAGACAAGATGTAGCATTCGGCATTGACGCATGTTGTTGCCGGGACGCATACGTCACCTTTCGGCATGATACAGCGTGTCGTCGCTATCAAACAGCCATGCGACATAGAATGGAGCAATGAGAAAACTACGCCCTTTATTGAAAGTTACCGTAACTCGAGTGAATTATGGAATAACATGCTTACTACTTATAAAGATACCAGAATAAAAATGATATATTGAATGTGTTAGCTACTAAATACAGTTGTGTAGTTGTTGCGATAAAGGAAATAAATAGTTTCGTTCGCAATTTCATCGTGAACGAAAAAAACACAATAAAAAGGAGCAGCTTGTCTACCACGAAGAAAACCAAATAGTTTGCATATGCACTTTTGAGTTTTTTTGCAAGACGTGGATGTGCCGTAATCTATATTGTCAACTGGCAGTTATGTTGAGAACTTTGTGGGAAATAATTTTTTAATACGTAATTCTAGAGAAAGAGTTCACTATGAGGATTAATAGAGAGAAAACCAAGGTAATGGAGTGTAGTAAGGGAAACAGTGGAATAACAAAGAGTGTTACATTGGGAAGGGATATTTTGACGGAAGTTAAGGAATTCTGCTTCTTGGGAACCGTAATAACTAGGAATGGTAGAAGTATAGTAGACATAAAGAGTAGGATAGCACAGGCAAGGAAGGTTTTCGCGAAAAAGAGGGATTTACTTACAGGTAATGTAAGTGTGAATATTAGGAAATCATTGCTAAAAATGTTTGTATGGTGCGTGGCGTTATTCGGGTGCGAAACGTGGACGATAGGAGTTGGAGAAATGAAAAGAATAGAAGCCTTTGAAATGTGGTGCTATAGGCGAATGCTGAAAATAAGATGGGTGGATAGAATCACAAACGAGGAATAGGGGAAAAGCGAACAATACGGAGGGCGTTGACTAAGAGAAGGGATAGATTAACAGGCCACGTTTTAAGACACGACAGTCTTGTAAAATTATCATTAGAGGGAAGTGTGTGGGGTAAGAACAGAAGAGGGATGTCGTGGATGGAATACTCTAAGCAGATTAGGGGGGGATGTGGGGTGTGCTAGTTATAAGGAAATGAAAGTGCCATCATAAAATTATTTTTGTTGTTGTCCACATCAATTATCGCTGTAAAAGACAACGTCTATTGGGCAGTAAGCTTTGCCATTTAAATGTTCCAGATATTTCAGCACACAGCTCCCAATCTCAATAACGCCTCTTTTTCCCAAGTGTAACAGTTTACCATTTTGTCGCCCTTCAGTTCAGGAATTGTTAAATTGTAAACGGCTATCTTTGAAATGTAGTAGTAGGATGACGCCTGCCCCTGCGGACTTGACAGCACTGCTGCTGCGACGGTTGAATCTACTTTTCCAGTCTGGACAAGTCCTTTTCTAGAATATGATTCTCATATTCTGTCGTATTTTGTTTCGTGTTTTGGTAAATGAGGCAAACGTCTGATCTTTCTTCGGTGTGAAAAAGGAAAGGTTGTTAAAATAGCTCTGTACTGGCAGTACCTGATTCCTGCAAGCTTTTACTCCTTTCTTTATTTCAGATAATCTTTGTGAAGTTCGGCGATAGATTTTCCGCCATCGATATACTCCCGTGAACTTTGAAATCTGCAGTAATGACTAGGAATTCTGGGAATTTTTTGTATGCGAACCTTTGCACTCTTCACGAGTTCTTCATCCAATTTTCGATCCTTTCCATGCTTGCCTCTCATTTCGAAGCTTAGCACACCGGTGCTTTTTTCTGTGTTTTCAAAGGTTGCACGAATAGCTCTGTCCAATAGGTCAAAAGTATTTTTAAAGAATTTTGTGCACAACCGTATTTTTTCACCGTCTTTCATGATCAACTACGATTGATGAAAGCCCCTTTCTCTTTTTCGATTCAATGTAATCCTCTGATACTTGGGAACATTGGATGGAATTTCTATCCATTCATCATTAGAAAGTGCTTGTAGTTCAGTCAAACCAGTCTTGGTAGTTTTAGGAACAATTTTAGTAGTGATTCCTGTATCCATAAATAATGTTGGAAGCAACGGATCAGGCAGCTTATCAACCGAAGCTTGTACGTCCATTAGCCCTGTATAAATTTCTACTGAATCTATAGTAGCGTTCGCTGATGCATTAACTTCATATTCTAAAAAATATACTGTAGATATATAATATTATAATTATATATATATTATTGATAATAATTTATTTTACCTGTTTTCTATATTCAATAACAGGTCTGTTTAACAATATTTTTCTTTTGTTGGTACATTTTTTACATAGATATAAATATGTATGAATACAATAATAAAGTATATGCGTATATTTAAATTTGTTTTAGCATGTAAGATCATCATCTGTTACACTAGTTTTATTATTATATTATTTTCGTGGAGAGACTGAAGGAGAGAATTCTTAATTTCTTTGTCTCCTTATCCTTTCTACCTTTATACATTTTGTTTGTGAAACAAGTCCGGTTTTCCGGTTACGACCCACGTTTCCGGATCTCCATGACGCGTTGGTCGAGTAGTTGTAGGTTCAAACTTTTTTACTAATTTTATACTCTAATTATTTATGACTGTATTTGTATTAGCAGAGTTATGTAATTTGTTTAAGATAATTACTTGAATAATCTTACTATTACTATAATTTATATTCTATTTTATGTTATGATGTCCATATTTTGGTCCTTATTCCTGGATTTGAAAGTCCGGTCCGATGATGAGTATATTAAGTCTTATGATGTAATATTTAAGATTCTATATTTTAGTCCTGTATTTTGTCAGTTCTAAAGCGGATATCAGGTTTGTCAAATTTTCTAAAGCCGCGGTGAGTGGTGGGTTTCTTATTATTTCCCATAGTCTTTATTTTCTTGAGGTTTCTCTTATTGTCTTGTCTACCTCATAATTGGGGCATTCCAGTATGGCGTGTTCCGGTGTTCCTATCTCTCCACAGGCACATAGATTGTCTGGTCTGCTATTTATTCTTCCTAGATATTGTCCGTATGGACCATGACCAGTAAGAAAATGTATAAGACCCTTGGTTGGGTTGAGGTGTCTAAGCTGTAATCTTTCTCTTATGTTAGGTAGAATTTCGTACACCCTTCTCCCTTTATTCGATGAATTCCATCTTTCTTGCCAAATGTTTAATATTTCTTCTTTAATTTCTATTTTGGTATTTGCTTCCTTGCCTAAAATTTCTACGACTTTACAATGGTTCTCTTTTTTGAGCCAGTACTGCGCGCTCCTTTTCCTGATTTCTAGATCCAACGGGACAACAGCTAGGAGAACTGTTAGTGCTTCTGAAGGGGTTGTACTGAAGACACCTGATATTCTTAACAAAGTTTTCCGCTGAATTTGTTGGATTTTTAGCATTGGTTTAACTAGTCTCAATCTATGCGCCCCATGCATGTGCTCGCTGCGTAACCTGTGATTGCTGCTAATATTGAGTTGTGGTATAATTTGAAAATATTTAAAGGTATTTGGAAATTAATTGTTGCCACTCTTGTAATTTGATTCATTACTTTTATGCTTTTGGTTTTTATTGTATCTATATGCTCCGAAAATGTATTTTTGTCGTCCAGCAAAATTCCAAGATACCTTAAACTTTTTAGTCTTGTTATAGTGTTGTCACATATTTTGACCACTGAGTTGCGGGATAAATTTCCTTTCATCAACAGATAACTACTTTTATTATAAGCTATGCTCATTTTATTTTTGTTGCACCATTTATGTACCACTTGTAGGGCTGTTTACGCGTTGGTCTCTAGTTCTGACCTAGAGGTTCCTTCTACTGCTATCATAATGTCATCGGCATATGCTACAATATCCCCAACAGAAGTTGACTGAGTATTGTGGTCCAGAAGGGGTTCCATACATAAATTCCAGAAAAATGGACCGCAAACTGAACCTTGTAGACATCCCTTTGTGGTCGTCTTCTTGATCAGGTCGTGTGGACATTGTAACGACAAAACCTGAACTTACCAACAGACGTGGAAGCGTGGTTTTCAGTCTCTAATTGTATATTGTCAGTCTTACTAGTTTCAGGAACATCTACAGTACCGCATTATAAATTGACTGGTGTCGGAAGCAAAGCATCTGGTGCAATCACTTGCCACCGCCTTTCCCTTTTTGCCGCAAGTTTTAATATCAAAGCTGTACGCTTCTTACTTCAACAAACAACAATATTATAAGAAATATGACGGAAAATATTAAAGCTATGTGGTAGTTAGTATCTTCCGACAAGGGTGGACTTTGAGCCTAGTAAGCCGTAAAACATCATGCACAACGATACGTAAGAATAAAGTAAACCACATTTTGGAATATATGCCTGTTTGTTTTCTTGTTGAGGCTGCTATAAACGTATTAATATTAAGTGCAAACCGGTTTATCTGCCGAAAAGTCGTATCTGGGTAATAATAAAATTGTACTATTGTGTCGTAACATGCTTCCTACTTAAAATTAGCTAAGGGGCCTGTGGCACAAGACGCTGACTCAAAACAGTGCAATATTGTGGCCTCAATCTTCGTCAGCACGTCCTACTAAGCCTCATATAAATATGGGCCTCTGAGAACGATACAATTAGTCATTTACCTACCACCACTTCGGGTTGTGACTCCTGGAGTTAATCTCCGGCTTCATTTCAACGACTTTCTAATAAATCTTCTTTATACCTTCACGACTCTTATTGATCGAGCTACGACGACCATCTTCCCACTGGGCTAAGATTCGACAAGTCGGATCCGAACCGTACTACTTCTATCCTATCGTCTTTCCTAGAAATCTCTTCCGCTCTCCAGTACTTCTTCCCTCTACGGCGACCTCTCACTCTCACCCCCTCGTCGGAGAAGAAGCAGTACCTGGAACTCCAATACCGCCCCGGTGGTATTACAACAATTGTGAGATACTTCAGTTTTACTTACATGATGGACGTCTTTCCTCCTTGAAGGCCTAATGCGCAATAGATCTGTCTTCTGGTAAACAAAATGGCTATGCCCACGTAAATGCATACTGGCCCAACGCCAGCAGACGGGTTTTTATTCAGCTATACGATATGCCGGTTTGACATAAAAATAGACGGGGAAATTTATTTTTTGACACCTAAACTCAAAAACATAATTTTAGCAGATATGCCGGTTTGATTTCACAGCGACGATATATGAATTTATAGAAGTAAAGGTCTTGCCAATCCTGTGGTGTAGTGGCTAGCCTCTAGTTTCTGACTCACAACCCAGAGGTCCCGGGTTCGAATCCTGGCATGGGCTTGGGTGTTTGTGTCGTCATGGTCGAGAAGACCGGGATTAAGACTGTTGGAGGATCCGTACGCTGACCACGTGTGACTCTAAATTCAGATGACAGTCCGCAGTCGAATCGATAGGCCCAGGCCCTCAATGGGCTTTACAGCCATGGAGAAAGAAAGAAAAAATAGGTCCTGCCAAGGCACACGTTCTTAATTTCATTGAAAATATCTCATCAATTCTTGAGCTTCAAAAGTTGACTTTCTTACTTTATTTGGACCAATATCACCTTGGTTTCCTGGATCCGGGATTAATATTTCCATGTTGCGCTCCTGGTGGACACTATAGTGATCGCGATGTTTTACTCTTCCTCAAGAAGTTATGAAGATGAATACTTTTTATTGTTTGATTGCTTCACGAAAGTTTGTATCATTTCTTTATAGTAGGTGAGATTTCCTCTGGAAATAAATCAAAATCTTCTTTATTTATTCGTGTAAAATTTCAAAATAAAAGTACATCACCAGCAACCAAATTACTAGATAAATCATCTTGACTTTCTTGACCATTACTATATAGTTATCTTCACCTTTTACTTTTGTTACTATTTAAAGCTATTACCAAATAAGCAGCTACCGGGGTGCTAGATTCCTGTGCGAGGTTTCTCTCGCAGGCATTTCTCCCCCGGTTGATTCACCTGATTCCGTCGGGAATGCCTCGTACTCTCTTTATTTTTTTTTTCAATTTTCTGACATGCCGAGGCACCTTCACCTATTTTAGGAGGTTATTGACTGAGGTCGAAGACCTTGGGCATACGGTAAGTTGTCCGCTGATCCCATTGGATCATTCGGCCAACTTTTCTCATAAAACTGACGGGGACAAGAAGGAAATACTGCGACCGCACAGCAGACTCATCTCCCATCATTCGGAAAGGCGCATGCTACAAGCGTACTCGACAAAGCGCATGCAACGTGGGGCAACAAAACTAGCATGTGACATTACTGACTTTTGTGGCACCAACTGGACACTCGTATCAAGAATGAAATATCCTTGAATGTATCTTAATTAATTAATTAATCATTAGCAAAACTGTTGATTTACAATTCATTCAATAGAAAAAAGTAACAAGTAAAATTTTTATGTTCTATAAATATTATCCAATTTGATAAGTTTTTTGATTCATGTATAAGTTACGGAAGCGAGGAGACCGTTACATGTAAAAATATTAACAGAGCTTTTAGATGTATAATTAGTAATTACAGAATAGAAAATAAACGTATATAAATAAATAAATATATATTATTGTAATATCCTTTTCGTGGGAAAGATTTAAAATTATTTAAAGAACAAATTTTAAACGGTTTGAAAATTTTATATTTATTAACTTTAACTTTACAATGATTACATAAAACAATAACTCAGGGAATTTTGGGTCTCTCGAGAAATGAAGTACGCACTTACTGAAAAATAGAAAAAAATATTTAATTTATATAATCAACAAACTGAGCAAGTTTCACAGCTATGTTGAACTTACTAAAATTACTGGGCCTACAAATATTCAACCTTACGAATGTTTCCGCGTCTCTCTGTCTATAGGTGCGCCTTGCAGCTGCTTTACGTTGAAGAATGTAGTGTGATCCGAGTCCAACTCATCGTCTGAACTCTCTCCGACTGACTCTCCCCGACTGATCTCGTCTGTCTGTCTCTCCCCGACTGACTTCCTCTTCTCTCTCCCCGACTGATCCCGTCTTCTCTGTCTCCCCGACTGACTCAGCCTCCCAACATCTCCTTTTTAACTTCTAGTCCCGGGAGTTCCCCGTGACCGGATTTCATCACAAATTCCCGGGGTTTCCCTCGCGATTTCACAAACGCCCGTGGGAGTTTCACGCTGGATTTCCCCTACGGGGATTTTTTAACACACGCTCCGTGGGAGTTTTCCGCGTGGATTTCCCTCGGGATTTCACCCACTTTGAGCCAATTTAAGTCTACATTGTTGTTGGCCTCTATTGTCGTCGCACAAAAATTCCTTTATTGTAGGTCCAACTGCGCTTCACAATGACAACAATTACCGAGAATTTCTCCAGAATCCCCTTTACATTACAACATTAAATTAACCATCCATAGACCATTTGCACCTTAAAACTAAACTACGTAACCAAAATCAGCAGGCACCTGCGTTTTTACATTACAATATATATATATATATATCGATCCGATAGAGTTTTTGTTAGCACGTAAGCCAATATGAATCTAAAAATAACGGATGTTTTCATTTTTTGCAATGATGCTCAGATCTAAATGATTGTCGAATTTTTTAATATGTATTCAATTATAAAGGGAGACGAGGAGGTTAACTATACGATATATTTGACTATTCTTATGACGTTGTTAAGTCGTAATGCCAAATTGTCTTCTTTTTCCGACGAGAATATTATCGAAAAATTAATGATTTATCTAACAAAAAGGATGAAAATCTAAATTTAAGAATTTCTTAAAGCAGCAGTATCTTACTTAGTTTATGCAGACTTTGAATGCCTTATCCAGCCGATTGCGACAGTTGAACCGTCTCCGTAATTCTCGTATACCGTTAAAGAGAGTTTACGCGTTCTTTTTGCTGTAGCATAAAAAGTTGTTTGTGAACACGATAATATTGCGTCACGTTTAGAGGTATACAAAGGTTCTGATTGTATAAAATGGTTCGTAAACGAAATGGTTAAGATATCTCAGTACATGTTTAACGTTCTCACTAATACAGTGCCCATGGAGGTGTTTCATCAAGAATCTATACAAGATTTCTTTTATCATATTTGCGAAAAGGCATTCGACGCTAAAGACGAAATTGTCAAAGATCATAACCATTTTACTGGAGCATTTCGAGGTCTAGCTCACAATGCATGCAACTTAAAATTTAAAAAAACCGTGATTCATACCTATACTTTCACATTATGTCATCATACGCTAATTAACTGCTATGGGAGGTCATATTAACTCTTAACCATATTTCATGAGACACACCGTGAAATATACAAAATTATATCCGACAGTGTACGGTTAAATATAATAGATAGTTATAGATTTATGAGCTCCATTTTAGACAGTCTCGTGCGTACAATGAACGAAGGAAGACGACTTTGTGTTCATACACAAATAGTTTCCGAACGCTGAAAAACAGAGATTGGCTCTTCGCATGGACGAGTTGCAATATTACTAACTACAAATTCAAAAAACACTTAATGTACAAAGTCTTCTGACATACGACAAATTTTACAACGCGTTGACGCAGAAAAATATTTCGGCAGAAGATTATGCGCATACACAAGAGGTTTTCCACGACTTTTACTGCGTCACACTCTGGGATTATCTAAAAATATATTTGGAGTTTGACACGTTGCTTTTAAGCGATGTATTTGAACAATTTAGAAAACTGAGTCGACGGGTCTATGGCCTTGATCCAGCTTTAGAATTCAACGTACTCACAGATATTGATCTTGTATTGTTTTTTGAGCGAGGATTGCAAAGTGGTTTTATGACACTAGTGAAACGTTAAGTGGAAGCGAAAAACGAGTATCTACCAAACTATCAAACAGATAAAGAAAAAAGTATCTAGACGTGATAAGGAATTGGTATCAATGCATGAGCGTGTTGTGATTGCAGTGTGTTTGCGTACAAAAAAAAACATGGCTAAAGCGTTATGTCAATTTAAACGCTCAGTTACGGGCTAACGCTAATAGTGAATTCCAGAAATCTTTCTTTAAACTAATGACAAACGTTATATACGAATATCATTTCAAAACGTGCAAAAGTAGAGAGATATTCGTGTTGCTAGACGTTAATTTGCTGGATCTTATATCGCAATGCCCACATTCAAAAGAGGGCAAATTGTTGACGGAAACTGTGTTACCGTTGAACTAATGAAAACGTCTGTTTTGTTCGATAAACCAATTTATCTCGGTACCATAATATTAGAAATTTCAAAATTAAAAATGTATGACTTCCACTATGTGTTTGCGTAAGAAAAATTTGGTAACGTTAACTTACTGTATTTGGACACTGAAAACTATAATATCATACCATCAGTTAGATAACCACTATAAAATAAATAAATAGGTGGTTGGACTATGGAAGGATGAGTGTTGTGGAAATCCTATGCTTGCGTTTGCTGGTCTCAGACATTACGGTAAATGATGAAAAAAGCCAATGGAGTGAAAACGTGTGTCACGAAAAAATTAAAACTAGACGACTTATATTATTGTTAACTAAATATTTCTACACCTACCGAGACACATCATTTTTATATTTTTATTTCAATAAACAGCGTCCTCATCTTTCCAAGAATTATAATTGTTATCGAGTCCTAACCATTTTACAAACAATCTATCACCACGCCTCCTTATCACTTTTTCCACCAGGTAAGTATCTGGACACTTACGTCCGGTGCTGTGAGTTCTCCCTCCAGATCGTGCTAAGAACATGTCACCGGATTCGTCAGATCACAACGAGTTCAGTTGGCTGGGTATGATTTTTCAAATTCCGTTTTATATTTAGAGATTCGTACCACGTCTCCAGTGCTGACTCGATGTCGATCGAAAAGTTTTGTTGTTAATTTTTTTTGGGGTTAACAGGCTACATGAGGGTGATCCTGAAACAGGCATCTCCCCTTTAATTGCACAGGAAGGGAATTGAAATGGGGGAAAGCGGGAGGTAGAGCAAGGTATCCAAGGGTTAATGGGCCTCCGGGCTATAGTTTAATGATCCTAAATTTCGTATCAACTTCAAAACCACGTGGACGTAAACCTGTTTTGGAATGTTTTCGATTATTGTGAGTTTTAAGCGTATCGAGCCAGCGGTAAGAACGATTAAAACATTCTCCCACACCAGCTTCCAAGACGCTATATGTGGAGTACAGACGAATGTTTTTCTTTTTTAACAAACCTTGAAACGTGTTGTTATAAAATTCTTTACCTCTCAGTCTGAAGGATATTTTGATCCTACCAGAGCTTTTCAATAACGAGACAAAAGTTTATAGCTCTGAATTTCCTGATTTATCTCGCAAGACATTAATTGCAGTTAACAGTTAACAGAAATGTATAATTATTATTATTATCTGTAGCATAGGCTTGCAAATCAACGAGATCGGCTTGTAGATCCTTGAAGAGAAGTGTTGTTTTACATATCGGAAATGTTTCTCGTGCCAAACGATGTAGTTCGTGAGCAATGGCCTTGCGAAAATTCATTGAACATACTTAGCTTCTCTCAATTCGGATTCGATTTCAATGATTTCGTTATCATGTCCACTGTGACCGGTGTGTTTGGATGCTCTGAGTAATAGTAAACGACTCATTACTTCATTAGGACCGTCCATTATTTGTAATCAATTTTTCTATCATCCTGATGCCCCTCACGGAAAATACTCTGGCAGCCGGAAATAATTTTCAATGACGTTAATATATTTTTCGCTGCGATTTGAATTTACGGTTCCTTCAGTGTCGTACTTTTGTTTATGTGCGTTGGTTGCTTTTAAGATTTTCTTATAGTTTTTAGCCGCTTGTGGTGAGTAAAACGTTGGATTAATAAAAAATAACAGCTCTAAGGGTCACGCAGACAACGAAATAGCATTATTTCTTATTCTTATCGAATATCGACTGAAAAAACAACAGGAAAATCTGCCAAAAAAAGACATATCGAATTACATATGTATGTGGTATCAGTTCTATTTGGGATTAAACGATATGTATAAATACGGACCAATCTTTTGGCCACGTTTTTTATTAAATACGTTTCCCGTTGACTTTGAATCTCAGGCGATTGTTCTACCATAGATTCGTACACTTTGGATCTTAGCGGAGTACATGGCATCGACAAAGCGCTTATATATTTCTTTTTTTGGACCACTTTCAATCACTACTCCTTCTTTGGTCAAAAGCGATGATGTGCGAAAAGGTCGAGATTTAATCTTTTTGAGAGCGTCTTTGGTTTCTATAAACAATGATTTGATAGGATCAGCTTCTTCTTCAACTTCAGGCACATCTTTGATTGAAACATCTGTCTTCTGTGGCCACTTTTCACTTTCAACGAATTGACGCAATGACCGGTCTCAAAGCTTTCTCTAGAAATTCTCTCTCTTCGATTCGTCCCCGCCTTTACGCGTTTGATTATCGACGAACGCTTTGTCACAGCTGTATGATTTGCTTTACAAGTTTCTCGTTACTCATTTTGAAATGTACCGTGTTCACCCCGCCTGTGTTCAGCGTCTTTATTATAAAATAGAAACCGATCGAAACCAAGGTAATAACGATCTTCCTTATGACTTTGGATATAGTAAGAAAAGCATGCGGTCCGCATTCCCTACACTTCTTATACATTTCTTTAAATTCTCGACATGCTCAAAAAATATGTTCTGTAATTTTTTTAAATCTTGTCGGAAGAGCTATTAAGTTGGTATTGTCTCGTACTATTTTTTAAGAATTCTTGCTCCCATAAAACTACTCTTTTCAATAGCTGTCCCATCTAACTTCTGGATCAAGATGTCCTGAGAAACTACATCGATAGCCTTTGCAAAATCAATAACAATGGCGTCTATTCTACACCACGATCGACTTCGTCTGCTAGATCTTGAAACAAATTAATTATTTGACTATCACACAAAAAACACGATCTAAATCCATGTTGGTTTTCAAAGAACAACCCTTTAGATTCAAGTGCTTCCCGAATGTACGTTTAATTAATTAAATTAAGTGATCCATGATTTTGCATACTACTGAGGTTAGACTAATAGGTCTATAATTTCGTATATCCGATTTAATTTCGAGATTTAAATTAAGGTACAATTATTCCCGTTGTCCAGTCTGTTGGCAGAGTTGAGTTATTTATGGATGCATTAAATGGTCTTATTAAATACGGAATAATTGCCTCCCCACCTAGTTAAATTATTTCTGTGGAGATGTCATCTGGACCGCGTGATATTTTGTTTTTTAATTTACTAAGTCTCCTCCTTACTGCATTTGCCGTGATTTGGAAGTTTTCGGATTCAGAGTCACATTTTGTTACCGTGTATGTACAGTTACCTTTTGTAAACACAGAAACGATGTACTCGTTAGCACATTTGCCTTTTCTTTATCTGAAGTTAGATCCATGCCGTCAGTTTTTAAGATATCTAATTTTTCACAATTCCCTCTGCGTTTACGAATATAGCTATAAAATCTCCTCCAGTCTTTATTATCATTTAGAATGTTACGTAAAAACGATCCCTGTGAATTTTTATTTTCCTTAACTAATAATGTTAATGGACGGAAGTATCATTAGTTATCAGGGCTTCCTAGAATATGCACGTCTAACATTTCTCTTTAGTTGTTTTCTGCTATTCTTATAATATTCAGGGTCACCATTGCGTTTTATTTGTTTCCGAGGTACAAACCTATTTCGGGCTTCCAAGATGATATATTTCAAATTTTTCCATATTTCGTTTATATCTCCCCCGCTATTTTTAAAGTCGCCCAGTTTCTCCCACAAGAAAGTCTGCAATTCTAATTTATTTGTTTCATAATATTGCCAACTATATAAATTTTCATCTATACGAGTAAGTTCTACGTTGAATTCTATTTATAATAGAACACTTTTGTGATCGCTAATTCCTGGCAGTACGTCGCAGCTTATCCCGTCTTCCGCTGGCTTAACTAGGAAAATATTATTTTCTCGTGTTGATTCCTTTACTAACTGCTCGAAGCCGTTTACCCACACTGGAGAATTTCTTGTCTTGGGTTCCAACTTCCCATATGTTGCATTGACGCGAGAATACGGAAAGCGGAAAGAGAAATTCATGGAATTTCATACCAAGTTGCTGAAGCATTTTAAGCAATTGGGGGGGGGGATATAAAAGTAACGATAAAATAATTAAATATGTAATAACGTGCATAGTTTGGTTAATGAATTTTCAATGAAAGATCCAACTTAGTGAAAACTGTACAATTAATTACAAATAATTTTAATGTAAGGTAGGACACAATTATCATTGTGATTTGAAACTGCATTTCTTTTACAGGCGTTGGAAACACACACAATAACACGAAGTCTTCCTTCCCTTGTTGCTAAGACCTTTCTTCCCTGCTTCCTGGACTGATCAAAGCATGGTCGCCGCTGCTACCTCACCAATCTCCTCTCTCCACCACTCTGCTGCCATCTCCTTTCCAGAAATGCTGCACTACGTACGATGTGACAACGACGGCGCCACTCTTATACGCATGGTCCAACATTTCTGAATACGCACAATTAGTCATATTTTGTAAGAAACTTAACCAGACTCTAGAATACATATTTACAGAAAAGGATCAGGTACACCACGTCGCGGAAGTTTCTCCACGTGTGAGAAACTTGATACACCAAAAACGGAAACTTTATCTTCCGTTCTTGGCAGTGTCGGCAAAAGACTTTTTAGTGGTTCCTAGATGTCTTAAGTGCCAAGACCTAGGGCACATTGCAAAGCATTGCCAAAGTAAAGAATGCAATTGCGCACACTGCGGAGACAGCGATCACGAAAGGAAAGATTGTACGAAGAAGGATCATGACCAAGTATGTGTTCCCTGTCTCATGAGGAAAAAGAAATGTAATAAAACTGGGAGAAATAGCAAGGAATGTGAAACATACAAATTACTATTGCAAAGAGAAAAAGACAAAACCAATTATGGAGAATAACAACACTTTACCACCAGTTAAACAGGAAACTAAGAAAAAATATCCCCTAGAGCTGCTAGAGACAGTAGAAGACTTCTAAAGCTCATACAATCTAAGAAGACTGCGAGCGCCACCACGGAGGAGAAGAGCACACAGGTATACCTAGGTGACTTGTTATACCCAAATCAAATCGATCCCAAAGCCATCTACGGTGATATTGAAAACAATGTCATGATAAGTAGAATAGAAGATCCCAACCACCTAACTAGATGTTTAAGATATGTTGTTCGACACCTTCATAAAAAAGGGAAAACAGTGCACTTCCCCTCTCCTGAAGCGGTTGATAGGTTGAAATTAAAAGTTGCAGGGCTACCAACAAACGCAACAGAATTATGGGATATAATACAAATAACATCTAAAAGGCGGGACGAGGATGTGAACCTAGAGGAACTATATGCAGACTTTGTTACTACATATGGAAGAAAATCATTTGATCCTAGCAAAACCTCGTCCGACTGCTTCTACATCTCTCACGACCCTTAAAGTAACCGAATGAAGATAGCCCAATTAAATGCAATGCGCTGCAACACAGTGATGTACGAAATAAACAAATTAGTAGAAGAACTAAATTTTGACATAGTATGCCTACAAGAGCCCTACTCAAAAAACGGAAAACTTATAGGGATACCAATGTCGGCAAAAGTAGTAGCACAAGGAGATAAACCAATGGCGGCAATAGTAGTATATGCTAAAAATATAACAGTAGTAAAAGTCAGCCAGCTTTGCGATGAAAATATGACTTGCGCCGAACTATTAACAGAAAAGGGTACTTTTATCATGGCAAATCTATATTTTCAATTTTGTGAAGATATAGAACCGTATATTGAAAGAATCAGGAGAGTAAATGCAACGTACCTCAATAGGTCCGTCGTATACACGATGGACGCGAATGCCAAGTCGGCTCTGTGGCACAGTGGTATCGCAGACGAAAGAGGCGAATTACTCTCGGACCTTTTTGAAGAACTGCAAATTGAAGTGATCAACCGACCAAATAATCCCCCCACCTTTCAAAATCGTGCAGGTGCTAACTCGAACATAGATGTGACAGCCGCAAACAATAGAGCTTTCAAACTAATAGACAAGTGGACAGTGCTAAGCAACAAAACTATCAGTGACCACAACCTCATACAATTCGAAATATATAACAACGTAAATCAGGTAAATAAAGTGATACCTGATAGTACTTTCTACAACATCAGAAACGTAGACTGGAGCGCTTTCCTGGAAAGTTTTAATCCTCCAGATATGCCACAATTAAATAATGATGTAAACGAGAAAGCGAAGGAACTGGAAGAAGCAATTCACACAGCGGCAAACGGAATCATTAAGAAAAGAAGGATCGGAAAAAGCCGAGGCCTAGGATTTTGGTGTGATGAACTACAGAACCTAAGAAGCAAAGTCAGGAAATATCGGAAAATTTATCAGAAGTCAACGGATCTAGCCTCAAGAACAAGGTTACTAGATAATTACAGAGAAATAAAACAACTGTATAAAACAAGACTGGAGGAAATTAGGCAATACAATTGGGAAAGATATGTGAGTCAATGCGTAGTGATCGACCCTTGGGGTAAACCGTATAAGATACTGGCAGGAAAAATATCTAATCCAGAGTCCCTATCCACATTAAGAGATGATAACAACCAAATGACCACTGACTGGAAGTCGTCCGTAGAATTACTAATGACTAAACTTCTGCCCGATGACAGCATTGTAAATGAAACACAAGAACATCAAGAAATCAGAAAATTATGTGAGCAAGACTACAACAACGGAGGAATTGTGTCACCCTTTGATGAGAGAGAAGTTAAAAAAATAATAACCGAACTAAAATTAGGCAAAGCTCCCGGTCCTGATGGAATTCAAAACGAGATGCTGATGGCACTTTCTGACAAACTGGCCCCCTTCCTATGTGGATTGGTGAATATATGTCTAGCACAGGGAAGGTTCCCGAAACGCTGGAAGGTGTCCCGATTAGTAATTCTACTAAAAGATAAAGATAAGGATATTACAGACCCCAAATCTTACAGACCAATATGTTTAATCAACACGATCGGGAAAATAGTGGAAAAACTCATGTGTAAGAGACTTGAAGACTGCTGGATCCTGAGAGGGATTAATGACTGCCAATACGGCTTCCGCAAGGGAAGATCAACTGAAGACGCAATAAACAGAGTTCTACAGTACACAAAAAATTCGACCAAAAAATATATAATAGGAATTGCAGTCGATATAAGAGGTGCCTTCGACAACCTGTGGTGGCCTTCTCTGATGCAAAGATTACGAGACATAGACTGTCCGACGACACTATACGGCATGATTAAAGACTACTGTAAAGACAGAGAGGTAACGTTACAATGTCCACACGACCTGATCAAGAAGACGACCACAAAGGGATGTCCACAAGGTTCAGTTTGCGGTCCAGTTTTCTGGAATTTATGTATGGAACCCCTTCTGGACCACATGACTCAGTCAACTTCTGTTGGGGATATTGTAGCATATGCCGATGACATTATGATAGCAGTAGAAGGAACCTCCAGGTCAGAACTCGAGGCCAACGCGAAAACAGCCCTACAAGTAGTACATAAATGGTGCAACAAAAATAAAATGAGCATAGCTTATAATAAAACTAGTTACCTGTTGATGAAAGGAAATTTATCCCGCAACCCAGTGGTCAAAATATGTGACAACACTATAAAAAGACAAAAAAGCTTAAGGTATCTTGGAATTTGGCTGGACGACAAAAATACATTTTCGGACCATATAGATATAATAAAAACCAAAAGCATAAAAGTAATGAATCAAATTACAAGAGTGGCAACAATTAATTTCCAAATACCTTTAAATATTTTCAAATTATACCACAACTCAATATTGGCAGCAATCACAGGTTACGCAGCGAGCACATGGGCGCATAGATTGAGACTAGTTAAACCAATGCTAAAAATCCAACAAATTCAGCGGAAAACTTTGTTAAGAATATCAGGTGCCTTCAGTACAACCCCTTCAGAAGCACTAACAGTTCTCCTAGCTGTTGTCCCGTTGGATCTAGAAATCAGGAAAAGGAGCGCACAGTACTGGCTCAAAAAAGAGAACCAGTGCAAAGTCGTAGAAATTTTAGGCAAGGAAGCAAATACCAAAATAGAAATTAAAGAAGAAATATTAAACATTTGGCAAGAAAGATGGAATTCATCGAATAAAGGGAGAAGGGTGTACGAAATTCTACCTAACATAAGAGAAAGATTACAGCTTAGACACCTCAACCCAACCAAGGGTCTTATACATTTTCTTACTGGTCATGGTCCATACGGACAATATCTGGGAAGAATAAATAGCAGACCAGACAATCTATGTGCCTGTGGAGAGATAGGAACACCGGAACACGCCATACTGGAATGCCCCAATTATGAGGTAGACAAGACAATAAGAGAAACCTTAAGAAAAGAAAGTCTATGGGAAATAATAAGAAACCCACCACTCACCGCGGCTCTAGAAAATTTGACAAACCTGATATCCGCTTTAGAACTGACAAAATACAGGACTAAAAATATAGAAACTTA
This sequence comes from Eucriotettix oculatus, assembly GCA_034510155.1. Classification (NCBI taxonomy): domain Eukaryota; kingdom Metazoa; phylum Arthropoda; class Insecta; order Orthoptera; family Tetrigidae; genus Eucriotettix; species Eucriotettix oculatus. The sequence continues at coordinate 6,386,000 of CM067377.1, read as the reverse complement.
AATATTACATCATAAGACTTAATATACTCATCATCGGACCGGACATTCAAATCCAGGAACCGGATGAGTATAAGGACCAAAATATAGACATCACAACATAAAATAGAATATAAATTATAGTAATAGTAAGATTATTCAAGTAATTATCTTAAACAAATTACATAACTCTGCTAATACAAATACAGTCATAAATAATTAGAGTATAAAATTAGTAAAAAAAATTTGAACCTAAAACTACTCGACCAACGCGTCATGGAGATCCGGAAACGTGGGTCGTAACCGGAAAACCGGAGATGTTTCACAAACAAAATGTATAAATGTTGAAAGGATGAGGAGACAAAGAAATTAAGAATTCTCTCCTTCAGTCTCTCAACCACGAAAATAATATAATAATAAAACTAGTGTAACAGATGATGATCTTACATGCTAAAACAAATTTAAATATACGCATATAATTTATAATTGTATTCATACATATTTATATCTATGTAAAAAAAATGTACCAACATTTTGTAATTGTATTCATACATATTTATATCTATGTAAAAAAAATGTACCAACAAAAGAAAAA
>CM067377.1:6285952-6385329 GCA_034510155.1 Eucriotettix oculatus | reverse complement strand
AAGTTTCTGCTACACTTGTTTTAATCGGCCCACGTTGGCGACGCCAAAATGTAAATGATGGGGGGGATATTATTTAAATGAATTTAATTATTAAGTTTAAATATATATTTATTAATTTTAATCTCAGGGTACTAATGATTTGGGTGATCACGTGTAGCAGATCAGTTCGTTGACGAACCTGGGTTGTCTTCATGTCGTCTCGCTGTAATTTCCGTGTTGTTGAACAAACTTGAAGCGGCCGGTCGACATAAGCACGAAGTCTTCCTTTCCTTGTTGCTAATGCCTTTCTTCCCTGCTTCCTGGACTGCTCAAAGCATGGTCGCCGCTGCCACCTCACCAATCTCCTCTCTCCTAAATCCACTGCAAAAATCTCTCCAATCTCTCCTCTACCTCCTCTCTCCTAAATCCACTGCAAAATCTCTCCAAAATCTCTTCTATCTCCTCTCTCCATCCACTTCACGATCTCTCGAAAAATCTAATCCTCAAATTGTCTCCGCCAGCCTCTTTAAAACCTTGTCCCCACTTATCAGACACCTATCACTAAGGTGGCAGGGATGGATATCCTCCAATCATATCCGTTGTTTATTTGGGGAAAACACGCCACCCAGTCACCAAATTCCCAGGCATTCCGAAACGGCGACGTTAGTCCAGGTGTCAGTCGCAGCCCCTTTTGTTCTTTATTCTCAGAGGCGAGACGGCGGGTGGAAAAACCCCTTCTTCCCAGCAAACAACTTGCCCATGCGGGTTCTACTGCGCTACATAAGCCCCCTATTGTTGGTTATAATGACGTAACGCAGGTACGGCACTTGTGACGCAACAATATTAGCGCAGTATGTCTTCTGCTGTTTCTTGAACGAACGATCTATCTCTGCTAATTCACTGTGATCACCCTAACTTTACAGTAGGTCAATATGTTTAAAAGGGATGACTTTACATACTTAAACAATATTATCAAAGGAAGCTAAACACATTTATAAAGTTGGGAAAATAAAATGACTATATGCTAAAAGGAGAACCTATGCAAAACAAAATGTGAAAATATAAACATGTGGACAAAATGAACTTACTAGATGCACGCGAGGACCCATTAGTATAACATACACTTACAACAATAAATACATACAATTTTGAAATTTACATAGCTTGAAATATAAACAAAAACACACACAAATAAATATATACAATAAAAAATATATACACAGGATGGGATAAAGGTATGTGACTCGATCTGTTTACAATCTCCCTTTTTTTTACAATAGTTTCAAATCTCTATTTTTTTTACAATTATTTTAAGTCTTTTCTTTGATTCACACGTGTGTGTGTGTCCGTGATTCCAGCATTTGTTTCCTGGAATAAAGCAAACACTTCACCATCCTTTAATTACATTTTATCACTTGGTTCACAGTCCAGAAACACTTGCACTCACACGCAAAAAATAAATGTCAGTTTTCTGTGTCGCGTTGAAGACGCTTCACTTGCGCAGTGTCAACGACAGTTAGTTACGTTTGTGGAATGGCACGAGATGGTAAATATTAAATACTCGTATGCCCCCCTTCTCAACGTGACGGATTTTATAGGCATTATTCCCCAGATTTTGGCATATTTCATACGGCCCTTCATAATTTGGTAGCCATTTACCATTTATTTTCCTCTCGGCGTCAGAAATTCGCAAATTGCGTAATAGTACCCATTCTCCGACCTCGAACTTGTGATCGCGTACTTTTTGGTGCCTTGCCCTAGATTCGGCATTTTTCTTCATGCGGGTAATCGCGAGTTTTGATATGGTTGGCAGGTCGAAATAATCGGGTTCTGATGGGTAAGTTATTGCCTTTTCAAGGGGAAGCCTTTCTCTCTTTTCCCTTTGTAATTCCGCCGGGATAACTCCCGTGGCCATACTGAAATTATTATTTAGGGAGTCAGCTACTTTAGTTAATTCGTCCACCCATCCTCGATGGTTATTTCGGCAAAAGATTCTGAACAACACCCCAATTTGCTTCATGTACCGCTCTACCCCGTTAGTTTGCGGGTGTCGAATACTAGCAAATACACTTTTTATCCCCAGATTTTTCATTTCTCCCTTCCACGTTTCATTGAAAAACTGCGTCCCGTGATCGGTCAGTATTTTCTCCGGGCAACCGTGTTCTGGGATATAAACATTTAAAATTTTATTTAAACATGCCTTCGTGGTGGCGTTCCTGAGTGCATACAGGCATACATATTTAGTATACGCATCAAGTACTACAAGGATGTGACACATTCCATATCGGCCGCGAACAAGGGGTCCGTACAGATCGACCATCAATATTTCTCCCTTTTTCGTCGGTAATATTGATTGGTAAGGACCCTCAAATCTATAGGAACGCGGTTTGCATGTTTGACAAAGGAAACATGTTTTTACATATGTCTTAATATCTCGTTCCATGGATTTCCAATGGACAAGGTCACGCAACAATCGGCAATTCTTGTATGTACCTATGTGTCCGTTGTCGTCGTGTGTGAACTTCAGTATGTCACCTCGGCTCGCCGTGGGAACCCATAACACCCATTTGTTTCTCGCACGCGGGTTCCGTTTAAATATTAAATCACCTGTCAGTTGATACATTTCTCGAGTTTTCCGGGTTATTTCATCGTCTCCCTCCTGTTCTGGGCTGGAAAGATGCCGAATTATTTCTCCAGCCTCTGTATCCGACGCTGTGTCGCGTTTTAATTTCTGTTCTAGCGCCTTATACTCGCGTGTTTGGTTTAAAACTAGCGCGGAAATTATGACTTCTGTTGAGCGCGCTTCCGTCTCTATATTTTCATTTACCAGATTTCGACTTAAGAAATCAGCGGCCTGATTCTCGCTACCGCGTACATGTTCCAGTTTCAAATCATACGGCTCTAGTGCAAGCGACCACCTTTGTAGCCTCTGATTTGTGTGATCGCACCTTCGGAGGAAAGTAAGAGCTTGGTGGTCTGTTTTTAATGTCACGGAATTTCCCACCAGATGTGTCCGAAATTTTTGCACAGCAAACACAATTGCCAACAACTCTAACTCAGTGGTACTGTAATTTTTTTCATACAGGGTTAGGCCCCTGCTAGCAAGGCTAACTATCCTTTCGTGACCCTCGTAATCTATTTGACTAAGGATAGCTGCAATTCCCACTCCGCTAGCATCGGTTCTCACAAAATATTCTTTCCCTGGCATAGGATGTCTCAGGAAAACACATCGTTTGAAAGCCGCTTTTACCTGTTCAAATGCCTCCTCATGTTTTTTCTCCCACCTCCATCTTTTCCCTTTACGGAGGAGCTCGTTTAGCGGGGCGATCAGGTTTGAAAATCGGAAGATGAATTTTTTATAAAAAGATACGAACCCGAGGAAACTTCGAAGCCGTTTGACGGAGGAGGGTCTAGATAATTTCTCAATTTCGGCTAAGCGATCAGCCAGTGGTTCGATCCCTGCCCCGCTAACAATATGTCCTAAGAACTCAATTCTGTGTTGAGCAAATTTCGTTTTTTCAAAGTTTATAGTTAGCCCGTTCGCCAACAGGCACTTAAATAACATATCTAAATGTTTTACATGCTCTCTAAAAGTCTCACTAGCCACGACAAGGTCATCGACGTAATATGTAACAAATTCCTTAATCTCAGGAGTTAACACCATATCAAGGCGCTGTACGAAAACTTGACATGAGGTCTTGAGCCCAAATGGCAATCGGACATATTGGTAGGCGTGCCCCTCGACAGTGAAAGCGGTCAACTTCCTCGACTCGGGTTCCAACTCGATCTGATGGAAGCCTTTTGTCAGATCGGTTGATGTCAACCAACGCTTCCCTTCAAATCGTTTTAGCGCTTCCTCAATAAGCATGGGCCGTTCGTGTTGCGTCACTATCACCTCATTTAGACGTCGGGCATCAAGGCATAATCTGACTTGACCAGACTTCTTCTTCGCAACGACCGTCATGGGACTACAGTACGGGCTAGTAGACCTCTCAATTATTCCGCACTTCTCTAATTCTGCCAATGCTTCCCTGACTTGGTGGCGGTATGAAAACGGTGTTGGATAAGTTTTTATCCGGAAAGGTTGGTGTGGTAATACATGAATTCTGTGTTGATAGCCCGTCAACTTTCCTGGTTGACTACTGAAAACTTTGTTATTTTCTCTTAACATTCTCTGGAATATTTCTCGCTCGTCAGGGTTAACGTTGATTTGTTCTGATATCTCCACAATTTGACGCTGTTCCATCTGCGCCTTCCCCTTATCAGCACCCCCTACCTTACTAATTTCTGTCACGGCTCTCTCAGCCCCCAAATTTACCTCCTCATGTGTGTCCACAATATACTGGACATGCACAAAACCTGCCTCTATAGGTTTTCGCTCTCCACTAATAATTTTCCACTTGAACCGCGTCTCGGTTCCTTTAACTACCTCCCGATCAACTCCCGTGATCTCACCTTTCTTTAAGTCAATGTTAACCTCTAACGTCGTTAAAGCTTCCATTCCTATTATAATTTTAGAACAAAGATTCCGCACCACCAGACACCTTAGAGTAATATAGCTATGTTGGAAAGGGATCCGCATCAGAATTTGCTTTGTTATACGTTCACACCGTTTTCCTATCGCCCCAACAACACGCAAATTTGTAACAGGTAGCTCTGCAATTATGCAACCTCTTTCTTTTAATTCTGCAAACAGATCCTCCCTCACACATGAAATTGCAGCTCCTGTATCCACAATGGCTTCTGCCCTAAAATCATCTCCAAAATCTAATTCTATCGTCGCAATTTTATTATGTTTCGTATTCGCGATTTTTGCCGTGTCCATATCCTCTTCTACTAAATCTGTAGCGTCCGCTAGATTCTCTATTCCCGTTTGAAATTTTATTGTATTTATTTCGGACTGACAGCTAGAAACGGGTAAAACATTTACTCTGCCAGTCGATCCTCGTTTAAATTGCTGCGCCGGTTTACTCCAGAATTTTGTCCTGGCCCATCGGGAAAATTCCGCTCTGGTTGCTGGTTTCTACCTCGAAAATATTGAAATCTAGGAGGGCGTTGAAATCTTTGATTTTGCTGGATTACGGTTGGATGGTTTGAAAATTTGTTGGAATTTGTGAACCGATCACAAAGAGCGAGAAATTCGGTTGCCTCCTTAAAATTTTTTATTTGAGGCGTGGACAAATGCTTCGCTGTGTCAGAATCGAAATGAGCGCTAACTATCCGTATCAAGGCTTCCTCAGTAAAAGGGTGATCGAGGTGTTTATTTTTATTTACTAATTTAATAAAATACTGTGACATGTTCAACGGATTTCCTTTACTGTACTTTCCGTGGTAGATTTCTCCGATCACGTCACTTTGTTTCCCGCTACTCCAAAACCTATTGAGGAACGCGGCTTTTACTTCCTCATACGTTTCTTCTTCAAACGTTGCGTCTACCCATTCAGCGATCCTGCGGTCTAGAAAACTTTTGAACACTAAAACGCGAAATTCTGGGGATATTCTTTTTACGCGAAAATATGTCTCAACCTGTTTTAAGAATGCAGGAGGACTCTGCTCGCCGAATTCCTTGAATTTCAATACTTCGATTTCGATGTGTGCACTGGCTTCGTATGCCGAAGTACTCGGTGCACATCTCGTGTTTGCGACCTTTTCTTGGACATCCCGCAGTTGGATGTTCACTGACTCTAATTTTGTCTTCATGTCATGATTTTGTTTCCCGACATCCGACTTAACTTGATCAATTTCTTCTCGTAACTCCCGGTGTTTCGAGGATAACTTATTATCTATTTCGCGCAGTTCAATTTCCCGGTCTGAATCTAGTCGCGCAAAGTTTTCCGTCGTTTGTTTTTGCACGGTCTCTAATTGTTTTTGCATTCTTTCACATGTAATATTAGTAGTTTCGCGAACTTCTTCTATCTCGGTTCTTATTTCTGTGACTCTGCTGTTCAGTTTTTCGTCTACTTCTTGCCGAAATATTTCTAAAGTCTTATTTATATTTCTGCAAGTATGGTCTAACTTGTCATTTAATTCCTGACCAATTCGTTCAAATTTTACGGTAAATTCCCGCCTATTTTGTTTCACTTCCGCGGTTAATTGCATCAATAGACGCATCATCGCTGACTCAGTGTCACTCATGGAAGTCATTTTCGCGTTTGGAAGGCTATGTCCTAACTCTGACTCTTGTTCAGAAGTTTCTTGTGTTGTGACATCACTGCGTACTTCAAGTTCCGCCAGTTTGTCACATTCATTATTCGGGCTGGAGACTGGTACTACATCACAATACGTTTCGCTTGTATGCTCATAAATTTCCGCCATATTTATAATTTTACCCGAGCGAAGGAACATATGCAGTATGCCACTCTATGAAACGGTTTCAGTGCCCCCTTACAAATAAATAAAATGTTATTCATATTTTAAACGCGCCGCGAACATTCCACAAATTTCACCAAACTATCGCGAGCATGCACAAGATATATATACACAGACATAAATGAAAAAGTTTCTGCTACACGTGTTTTAATCGGCCCACGTTGGCAACGCCAAAATGTAAATGATGGGGGGGGATATTATTTAAATGAATTTAATTATTAAGTTTAAATATATATATTTATTAATTATAATCTCAGGGTACTAATGATTTGGGTGATCACGTGTAGCAGATCAGTTCGTTGACGAACCTGAGTTGTCTTCATAGGCGTCTCGCTGTAATTTCCGTGTTGTGGAACTTGAAGCGGCCGGTCGACAATAACACGAAGTCTTCCTTCCCTTGTTGCTAAGACCTTTCTTCCCTGCTTCCTGGACTGATCAAAGCATGGTCGCCGCTGCTACCTCACCAATCTCCTCTCTCCACCACTCTGCTGCCATCTCCTTTCACCACCACCTTGTATCACCAGCAATCTCTTTCTCCCAAATCTGTCAAATCTGTTTCTCCACTCTCCTCAATCTCCTCTCTCCATCCACTACAAAAATCTCTCCAATCTCCTGCCAAATCTCTCCAATCTCCTCTAAAATTCTCTCCGCCAGCCTCTTTAAAGCCTTGTCCCCACTTATCCGACAACTATCACTAATCATATCCCTTGTTTCATTTGGGGAACACACGCCACCCGGTCACCAAATTCCCAGGCAGATTAAGACATTCCGAAACGGCGACGGGATGTCCGAGCTTTATGGTCCAGGTATCAGTCGCAGTCCCTTTGTTGTTTTTCCGAGCCGCCGAGACGACGCGCGGAAAAACCCCTTCTTCCTGACAAGCGACTTTGTCATTCCGGAATATTTGGTATTTAAGTTCCCATAAATTATAATAAAAATTTGGACGCGGGTTCTACTGCGCTACAACCTATAATTAAATCCATCATAAATAAACCAAATCAAATACAAGAATTATATGTGGATTCGGAAACAGCGAGAAATATTTTGAAAGATCTGTTTCGGGTCATGGCTCATAATGATGTGCGATAAGGAAATTAAACAATTACGAACTGAAATTCAGAAATAAGTAATTAAATGATAACAATTTTTAATCAAATCAACAATGCAAGCAATAATTCATAGTTTTAGTTGTGTTTTAGCATATGAGAATAATATAGAACACTTAAATGTCTGATAGTAAAATAAGAAGCTCCGCAGAATAGAATTTGAGGTTCAGGAAATTAATCTAATAGGGATAGTAGGTAGGGTCATTCAAGTGGGAATATCTGACATAGAACGCGTGTTGGATTTTCTCGTAGACGCTAATTCTGAAGTTAGAATCGGAATAGTTAAGCCGTTGTTGGTAAATTCTAGACTAATATTGAAAAAGATTAAGACATCGGATGTAATTGGTCATGATGAACCATTTTTATTGTCTTTTTATCTTCTTCCTGTTATCAACCCAAACATCTATCAATTCGGGAATCATATAACGTACATATATATTCCATCATCACTTTAGCAAAACCTCAGAACATTGAATATTTCAAACTCTCTCTCTAGTCCTGTGAAAGGACCATTTAAAATGATTTAATGTAAACATAAAAATTAAACCATTCTATTTTCACAGATAGCACTCATCACATCATGGCTTTATCACTCACAACCAACTAATGTATTTCTACATGGTAACAAATCAAAATTACTTTTGTAACAGTCAGATTCCATTATACACATTCGCAGGATCTACAGAATGAATGTAATTTTTCAGCATTCTCTAGATTCTTACTGTATGTGATATTAGATCAATTAAATTAAATACAACACTATTGATCCCATTACATCACAGTGAACATTTGTTCTCAAAAGTAGAAGTGATAACAGGGAAGTGCGAGAACAGGACTGTATTCCTTAGGATAGGTAATTATGAAAAGTTAAGTTTGAAGCAAAATGCAAAGATTTTGTTAAAAATATTGTAATATTATAAAATATGAAATTAATATTAACATGAAAAATGATTTTTTACTTGTAATAAATATTAAAGTGCACTTAATCTCAGAATAAAAAGACAAAATTGTTATTTATGACGCAAATTTAAAGAACACCGAGCTAATTGCACATAATAATGATATTTTGTATGGACTAGAATATCATGGAAAGCAAAACTAAGAACTGGAGAAGAATTTTGTTACATTTCACATAATAACTATTGTAGTTTAGCATTAGTGTAACATTCTGTGTTATTGTGTATTTGTATGTGCTGTAAGATCCTGAATCTCCACCATAATCCTGTATACCAAATTTGCTTACCCATGAAATTTATTCAAACATTTCTACAAAAACCTGAACCGGTAAAGGCGGTGTAGTGTAGTTGAAATTATTTGCGCTTATGTTTTGATGTAAATGTAAAATTATTATGTTGTAAAGACTTGTTTTGAGCTTCTGCAGAATCAAAGCTGACACCGGGCTTTCATGGCGTGATCTGTGGAATGTGTTGTCACTAACATTTTCAGCATGCGATCGAATTGCATGCTGATGCAAAACGAGCGCAGGGGAAATGGCACGTGCACTGCAACTACGGTGATTTTGAAGGGGATTTCTCCTTCGTTCGGAACCACCAGATTGGTTGTCTCATCCCTCCCAGAATATCAACAACCCCCAGAAGCAGTCATTCTGGAGGGAGAGGGCAACAAAACCAAGATGCAAGCCCGGGAGCGGCAGCTGAAGCGGTAGCAGAAGCTCAAACTCTAAATTTGTATTATTTGATGTAAATTTATTCTTCATTATACACTTATTCTAAAAACAGGTTAAGCTGTTCGCAATCTTCAAACCTGATATCCTCACGAGAGTTTCCAAGGGAACTCCTAACAGCGCATCCTTTAAAATACTGTGGTGTTCCTGCCCGCTTTTTCCATCTACTTTGCAGTTAACCATCTTCTAACCAAACTGGTAGCGGGGAAAACTGAAAACTATAGAGATAAGCATAATACTTCCGAGAATGAATCCAAAGTTCTTCCTTTACCTGCAATAGGCAGATAGTTGGGTAATATATTTTTGAAAATTGACGCATTTCATAAGACACTTCCAATACAGTTGGATAAACCTGGCAGTAGCGGATTCTGACGAATACTTACATATCAGTGGTCCTACATATTAGGCCAATGACATCCACCACGCATCTTTAAAAGCCTCTCACTCCACGAGTTCAAAGGAAGTCGATCCCATACAGCTTGACCCAATGCTCCGTTTCGCTTTCCTCTTCGATTTCTATCTTAACAGCCTTTATTCAAATACCTACTTCTTAAAGTGTATAATATTGTATTAATTATACACATATCTGAAACTACATGTCTGTATTTTAACTGGTAAAAACCCCAACCTTCCGGTTCTTACCTGATAAGACTCAGGCGGACCTAATCACAGTACCAAAAATATCCTGACTTTTCTTGCATCTTTACAAACGTTCGAGATAATCCTTAAATCACATTTCTTTTCTACTTTCCAAACCAGAATCAATTGATGAGTTAAGGCCAGATTCTGCTACATCAATTATCTGCAAAGGATCCCTACTTTTCTTTTTTACGGCTCCCTGAAGACTTACAATCTCAGGCGAACACGCGACAAGAGGAAGAGCGAACGATATGGTGGACGTTGACCAAGACAAGGGATTTGAGACAAGAGGGAAGTGTGTGGGTTAAGAACAGAAGAGGGCAGCCAAGGATGGAATTCGCTAAGCAGATTAGGGAGTATGTGAAATGTGTTTCTGTTATGCTCAAGAAAGGTTAGCATGAAGGTTTTCATCAGACCAGTCTTATTAATAAATACCACAACAACTGATTCTCTTGTTTCACAATGCAGTCAATCCAGACTGGCAAGTTCTGCAAAAACATTAAAATTATCATCAATTGCTCTTACTAAAATGTTTCACTGTGCAACACTAGATACGTCCGTTGATTCATACAAAGCTAGAGAAATGAAAGTACGAAAAGGCCAAGGGTTTTAGTTGTTGGGATTCGACCGGACTATGGCGCACCAACATGAAATTTTATAATATTTTAATTAATGAACTCAGGAGGTTCCAAAAGTTGGGGTTCAAAAGTTTTTAAATTAAATTCTTCAATTTCTATAAAAGTGATTATAATACAAGTTTAACTGTACAACGTAAAGGGGCTTCTTGTCCGAAATACAAACAGGCTCAAGCATGCGATGCGCCAATTTTAATTGTTCAAAGCTCCACGGTTTGGCTACCTCTGGTCTAAGCCATTCCCAGAAATTCTTCCCCATATCCTGACCTTAAATTTTAATATTGATCAAAAAATGTTAATTTTCATTTAAATTAATTTATTCTGTTATTTCTTGTTTGTTTCACTAATATAATTTTGTCACAGAATGATTGTTAAATAACTTGATTGGGGGGGGGGGTAACAGGATATATTGGGGTGATCCTGAAAAAGACAACTACCCTTTTATAGAATATGAATGGTATTGAGAAGGAGGAATGTGGAAGGTAGAGAAAGGTATCCAAGGGTTGACTAGGGCTCCCGGCTATCCTGTAAGGACCTTACCAGGTGATTCACCAAAAAAAACGATGCATGGACCGTCCTAGAAAACTTGAATTGGGTAATAGTCACACGGCCTTCTGAATGAATAGAGAGGAGTTTACTGTGGGGTCTCAGCATTCCCTTCTCCGTGTAATAAATATGAAATTCATATTATATGATGGCCATACGTTCTGTCACAAGGAAATAGCGACCCTTTCGCTATTTATACCGTCACGTCTCATGCACTGTTAGCGACGGCTCACACTCGCAGTCGCGCGACCGTCTCACGACAGCCAGTGACCAACGCTGTAATTGAGTCATTGTTGACTGCCGTAACAAAGACAGACTGCTAAATTCCCGGTATATGAAGAAATAAGATTTAACTTTATTTCAGTTTTTAGGCATGGAACTTGAAGTAATTAGATGTCAATGTGTAACTTAGAAACGCGCACTCGAATAATGCCACGTGTTGTTGAAGAGTTTATAATAATATTTTTGTCTAGTCTTACTTCGAACATACAGGAGCTTTCAATCTCTAGTCAGATGATATTAATGGATTCTATTCATTAAAATCAATTCAAAGTAACGCTGAATTCAGTCATACAGCTTCACTTTATAAAACTAGATTTACGAGTATAATGTATAACTGGCGTATGACGGAACTCAGTATGAGTATGAATAAGTAATATCATCTGATTAGAGATCGAAAGTTCTGGTATGTTCGACGTTCAGAAATAAATGTGACTGTGATTTGTATATTTAACTTTATCCGCAACGACAGAGCAATTTTAATGTTCTCAAAATACGTTATTAGAACCACCAATGATAATAGGTACTTGGTATATATTGTAACATGAAAAGTTACAATGAACAATGCAGGCAGCTTGCGAGTTGCAATTGTTGAGGAACTGACGCCCAACAGTGTGGTCTGGCGAGACGGGGAGTCGTCATGGGGTGATGGAAGGAGCAGGTTGTGTCGGCGGGATGACGAGAGAATGACACGCCCTGCAGATATAATTTTTTCTCATGCTCTGATTGAAATTAAAATTATTAAGATCTATTTTTGGTATTTTTATGAAAAATATCTGGCGCCCTAAAGGAATTTAGAAATCCTCGAATACAGAGGAACGAGGAATCGGCTACAATATATATATATATATATATATATATATATTGTGATAAAAAGGCGGATTTTGTAAGGTTGTGGCGTTATGAGGCCAACAACAATGGCTAGTCGGCCGAAAGATGGTGGTTCCCCGCGGGGGAGGCCCGCCTTGCCTGTATAAAAAATGACGATGGTGAACCCCCGCGGGAAAAATGAGGGCGGGGAACCCCGAAATGTTGAGAAATAGGGGAATTCCCGTCGGAAGGTTTAAAAGGGAAGCCGATGGGTGGCTCGCATTCAGACCCGAGAAGACAGGCGAGTGGAGCAGAGCGCAGAAGGCAGGCGAGTGAACCAGAGAGCAGATATCCAGACCCCAGAAGAGAAGTGAAACAAGGAGAGGAGAGGACGTGGCTCGACCCCAGAAGGCAGGCGAGTGGACGGACGTGAACGTGATCGAATCCTGCAAGACGCCAGAGAGACGCACAAACATTCGAGAGGTGGATGTTTGTTGGCCCAGTAATTGTGGGTAAGCGATAAAAAAAATTGTGAAACTTGCTCATTGCTCTGGATAAATAACATTCAATGATTTTTTTTTCTATTTTCAGCTAATGCATACTCCATCTCTTGAGAGACCCAAAATCCCCTGAGAGTAAGCCCGTGTCTTCACTTAAATTAATAAACAAAAATATTAAAATTGATCATATTTGTACTTTAAATTAATAAATGTTTTTATACACAAAAAAGTATATTACAATATGAATCCTTATTTCCCTAGGTCACGCCATAACTTGAGAACGACTTAACCGATTTCTATCATATTTTTTATAAGTTTTATAATACTTTGTACAAAGTTCTTACGGAAACGAAAATTAAGAAAATTTGCAGAAAATTAAAAAATTTCAGAAAACTTAACTACGAGAAGGCTTTTTTCATTCCGCGCGTATGAATTTCGAAAGTGAATGTGGGTTAACTATTTCCCCCACCTGGACCACCTTCCATTTCCCCTTCCAAATTTCCCGCGCTATATCGAATTTGGTAGGTTTTGATAGACTAACACGTGGTATACATCAAATACTCGGCTACTTCCACTAGGGGCGGGAGTGGTGAGGGTGGAAAATATTAAATTAGGAAAAACGGCGAATATTTTTTTAATATAAATACATTCTTGGATCAATAGCAGTATAATTTCAATCCCATTCATAATCAAAGTGGAGTTTTCTTAGGGATGGAAGTGAAGGGGCATCACATAAAAATAACTAGAAAACATAGAGATTGGGTTTTATACAGCTGTAATGTGAGGCACTGAGTTTAATTATGACATAAAAATGCATTTTAAGTTAAAGATCATCCCCTTAAAGGGGTTGGAAGGGGGTAAAACAGACTTCCGCAAACTATTTCGATTTCTACATTACTACACTATTTCAACATCTGCAACAGATGGAAAAATTTCGTCCAAATTTTGAACAGGTGTTCTTAGTGAATCGAAATCAACACAATTAGCGTAATACACAGCTACAAGCACCTGAGGCAGGGGCGGAGGGGCGGTAATTTTTAAAAATCCATAAACTGTCGTTACTTCCGTAATTAATTTGATAGCGTTTTCGGTTTATCTGTTTGCATACAATTTCAACCCTAATCATGGTGGAGCTGTTGGGGGCGCCATATGAAAATAAAAAGTGAAGTTTGGTATTGAAATGGACCCTATCGGGGTCTTCATTCTGACATTTTGAATGCGAATTAAATTGCAGTTCAGTCCCTAACAGGAAATAGGACGGGGTGAAACACACTTCTGCTTAATACATTTAAGGATAGAACAATTTTGACTAAATTTTTCTTCCATATTCCTCGCAACCCTAAACCAAATACTTTGGAAATAAGACACAGCTACCTCCCCTAGGGGGAAGGGGTGGAACCTATATATGTAATGAAGGCTCATACATGAGCTGAAAAAAATTCTTGACGTGAATAACATTTATAGTGTTTCACCAACAAGACTTGTGTATAAATTCAGCCCCTTGAAGCATGTGAGGGTGGAAATGAGTCATATGAAAATAACAAGGAATCTATCAATTTGGTGTCGAAACCAGTTTAATGCGAGTCAATGTGTTACATTACGACTTTTAGTATGCGCTTTAAGTAATAATTCATTTCTTAAATGGGGGAGCATTTATATACTGTAAGAGTACTGAAAATAGTTTGAGCCCTGTTATTGTACTGGGAGTATTTTTGAATCTGTCGAGATACTGGGAGTATATTTGAGGTTCATATTTTGACGTTTTCGATGCCGGTCGAATCATGTGTTGTAAAAGAATTAAACAATGTACCGGAATAATGAATACCCGGGCAACGCCGGATCCCCAGCTAGTGTATAAATAAACTTGGTATATTTACTCATTTAATTATTTTTTCTGAATCTTTTGGCTATTAATGTTTTATATTATAAATTAATTCAGAGCAAGATAGATATTATGAAAACCATACAGCCGGTCTGTTTTGTATTTCGAAATTAAACTGAGGAAATTAAAATTGAGGAAAATCGCGCGACACATGTGTACATCTCCATCAGAAACAACGTACTTGTTGTCGCGCGACATACTATATGTATGTTCCTTATTGCCACAATGCGCTTCATGTCGAGCGGCTGAACGTCGCTCGGCCTAAAAGTCGCTTGTGTCTTTCCTATTGCAGTCTTCTGACATCATTTTCGTCCTTTGACGCATTACCACCCCAACAAAACCAAATTTGTAGAAGGGACTATTTATCTTATAGATAGATTTATTACGTTACAATGGGCTGAGCCCGGTGGTAGCATACATTTAATATTCCAATAAAGGAATATAAGTTAAAGAAAGAAAAAATAAAAATATAAACATTCAATATCAATACTTTCACACTAAATCTAATCCTGAATAAATTAAGTTAAACCATTTCACTAATTCTGTCCCTAAATAATTTTACTCTTTGGAAAAGTCTCTAGTAGACTTTCAGGCAAATCATTCCAGTCTTTTACGGTCCTATTTACGAAGGAGTATTAACCACGTCCGTTCGTTGTCTTCTCTGATTAATTTTAAATGGATGATCATTTCTCACTGCATATGTCGGTAAATGTATACGACTTTTAATACGACTCCAGGCCGGTTCGTCTGTAAACTTTTTGTACAGTGCACAAAGCCTGGCCCTCTTTCTCCTCTAGATTACCATACACGTGCCTCTAGAAATATTTGCTTTTCCTGCCTGGTTTTGAAGCCTGTCCAACGCGTGTATCTGATCCCAACACACCGCCCCATGCTCAAGGATAGGCCGAGCCAAAGACTTATAAACGATGTCTTTTGCCTTTCGGGTACTTTTCCGCCCTTCACCCTTTCCCAGTTACTGAATATATGCGTTCTCCCCAATTTAAGTCTTTGCTCAAAGTTACGCCCATATATTTGCAAGTATCCATTTGAAATATATATTCATCCCCTAATATATATTTAACTTGAAAAACGTTTCTCATTTTTGTAAATACAATCGATTTACTTTTTGCCGTGTTTAATTTCATCCTATTTTCGTCTTACCAACGATAAATTCTGTTTAGATCAGATTGAAGAATATTTGCATCTTGGACGTTACCAATTTTTCTGTAAAATAATCTTATCTGAAACTCAATACCTATCGCCAAATCATTTATAAATACAAAAAACATTAGTGGCCCGATTACGCTTCCCTGGGGCACCCCTGACGTGACTTCAACTGGCTCAGATATTTCTCCATTTATCAGAACACTGAGCTTTCTGTTAACCAGAAACTTGCGAATCCAGTTTAAAACTCGTTTATACCCGATTTTTTCCAATTTCATTAAAAGAATATGATGCGGTACAAGGTCAAAAGCCTTTGAAAAGTCAATTACAACAGCATCAATTCTTCCCCCGTCATCTATCACATCAGATATATCTTGACATACTGTCACTTGACTCCCGCAAGAATATCCTGGCGTAAAACCGTGTTACCCACTACGTAAATACTCCGCTAATAATCTCTCCAACAGTTTGCACAGCACTGAAGTGAGACTAAGCGGCCTGTAGTTACTAGTTTCCCGACTTGTATATAGCTACTACGATCGCATTTCTCCAACCGTCCAGGACTTCATTATTGTTAATTGACATTTAAAATAACCGCATGAGGTACGTTATCATGGCTTCCCCTCCTAATTTGAGTACTTCTCCTACAATTTCATCTGGTCCAACCGATTTTTGTGACTTAATGTTTTTAATGTGTTTGCGTAGTGACCCCGGTAAGATTTTGAAAACTGTCCTACTATCCTGATTTGTAAATATTGGAAAATATGTTTTCTACCCAAATACTGATGCAAAATATTTTGCAGATTTATTTGCTTTTCCTTCTCGCTTAAAATAATTGTATTTTCCTCATCCTTTAGGGGAGGAGACAAACCTGTATCCCTCTTCCGTCTACGAACATATTTGAAAAATTGACCCCAACCATTCAAATCGTTTCCCAGTATATTTTTATATACTTTTCTTGCGCTTCCCTTTTAGCCCTTGTAGTACTCCGGATCAGCGTTTTGCTTTAGGTATTTAATTGGAACATACTTTCTTACACCATCATTTATTAAGGATCTGAAAGTGTCCCAGCACTCACTGACCGAAGACCCGTGTGTTGCCTATCTCCTATAATTTTGACTAAGGTAAAATCTGAAAGCTTCTTGGCCTGCTTTGTGGTATTGCAATACGGGTTTCTCCCTAGTTTCCTTGTCCACATATTTTCCCTTATCTCAAGGAACAACAGCCCAGTGGTCACTAACCTCTGGCACCACTTCCGAGCTCATAAATAGTTCCACTGGATTGATTAAGGAAACATCTAATTTAACCTCGTAGTCCGATATGGCGTTTGCAGAAACCCCATATCCCAACAAAGGTATTTACTGTTGATCGTGCTTCATTATTAGCTCAATCCTACCATTCCAATACACTTTCGGTAAATTAAAATCACCAGCAACAATAACGCATATTCCCTTCGTCAGAGCTGCTTGAACGCGATTTAGTAATCTATAGAGAACTAAGATTATTATCTGGAGCTCTGTAAAACCCTATGATACGCAAGGTTTTTCTAGAATTTTGAGAAACTACGTCCATACCTATTATCTCATAATCCACGTCTAGTAAGTTTTACCTACTGCTTAATACGTTTTTGAATCCAATGAAAATTCCCCCTCCCCTTCCTCCCCGGTCGCGTCTATAATATACATAATCTTTCGTAAATATTTCTCCGCTACTTATTTCCTTGGAAAGCCATGATTCCATTCCAATGAATATATCCGGTTCATGTATAACTATAAGGTTTGAAAATTCCATGCTATTGTTTGTCTGCAATACCATTAGCGACTTACCTTCTCGACACCCGTATTCATCGTCGCCGTTCGCGTTGATCTTGCTGTCCCCACCGCCGCCGCTACCCGCGTCGCCGGTCACTACAGTTCATGCCGTCTTTCGCTAGCAGCAACTCGCCTGAATAGTCCTGCAAGTGACGCCACGCCACCCCTGTTTAAGTGGACGCCGTCACGACCCAGATCAGAGTCGATAATCCACGAGTTAGGATCGACGACACCGACGTCTAGGCACTCGGCCACCTACTCAAACGCCTCATTTAGGAAGCCAATCTTCCTCCAGTTCATATCGCGCCTTCGCATCACTCCGCTTATAACAATACGTGACGCCGGATAAAACTTTTTTAAACATCTCACCAGGCCATACATGTCCCTTTGCACGTAGTCGACCCTTTTCCTTGAATCGTTTGTGCCAACGTAAACAGTCTTTAGTGCCGTTGTTTCAGACCTCTTGACCTCTTTCTTTAATTCCGCATTACGTATACCAGAAAAGCATTTCACCGGAACGCCTGGGTTATCATTACCCACGTGTCGCACCATTGAGTCCCCTATAACCAAACAGGATATTTCCTCACTTATCTCACATCCTGTGCTGGAACTCCTTCATTTAAGATTCTCTCGTTAATTACTGCTTTCGCTTTGGATTCTTCTAGCAGTCGTGATTTTCCTCCTGCAGCCGCCTCACCCTCTCTTCCGATGCTTACAATCTCGCCTGAAGTCGTAGCTATCTCACTCCTTCCCTTGGCTTGTAGAGTTTATTCCACGCAGATCTTGCAAGTCCAGCCGTCTTGCACGATAGAAATTTTCTTTATCTTCTGGCAGTTGAAGTGGTACCATTTTCCACAGGAACTGCAAGATAGTCCAGTTCTTAAAGTTCTGGCTCACGTTCCACAGTCTATTTTAGCTTCAGCCAAAATATTTCCATGCCCTGGATTTACCTCCACTCCTCCTATAACCAGTATCAGTGCAAGAACAAGGTACATAAACGCAGAAGTATTGCCTTCGGAGCTCTTACTTTTCGAGTTGTCACATCTCCATCTTCCAACCCACCGTCCAAATACGAGCCCGATACACCGCCAGGTCACAATCCATAATAGCCCGGTACAATTCCTTGTTCCGCACTACCTGAGAGCTAATTCGGCCACGTCCTACCCCTTCGACGTCCAACGGGCAATATGCGCGGATATTCTCACTTAGGGTCGTCCTCGACCTCAAACATAATTTTTTTTATTCATACCAATAAGTTTATGATGTTTGTTATAATAATCAGTTCTTAGACTAGTCTGATGCAACCGTCCGTGCTAACCTATTCAGCGCAAGCCTTTACATTAAAAATAACTATTACAATCCACATCCCCCAAATCTGCATAGCGCCACCCGCTTTTGTTATTATCCAACTCACTTCCCTTGGTAAAAGTCCTCCAAATTATAGAGAACGTAGATTTCTTAACCTGAAGAAGATGGCCGTCAGCCATTGAAACTCAGTGTACAACGAACTTCGCCACATTTAGACTTTTGGTCCTCAGCGGAAAATATTAATCTTTTATCCAAAAAATGCCGAACCGTTATCTGTGATTCCATTCTACCTGTATTCACAGTTCATTTGATTATTGTTCACGCAACAAAAGGACATAGTCATTAGGTAAGACTCGTTCATCTTGATGTTGAGGACATCGTTCTTCTTCCCGTACGCCGGCTGTAGCGCTCGAGTCGTAGTTGTCGACGTCTCCCTCGAAGTTATCGGAAGACCAACTCACAACCACCTAGTAAGACCAACTTGGCCACACTGGAAACTAGCACGTTCAGTTTTAAAATGTTGTAGACACTGCGAAGCAACATGTTGCCAGTCACCACAATTGTAGCAGCGAAAACGTGTTTTATTGTCTCGCGGCGTAGCTCAGTCACAATTCGGCAATCTTACAAAATGTTCTTTAGTGACAGCCTACTATTTTTCGCCTTCTGAATTGAAATGTTCTCAAAAGCTTCTGTAATGTCTTCCACTTTTTGGAATCGCTGCATTCTGGCTTCATTGCGTAGTCGCCTTTCAGTAATCCCCTCTATTAAATGCTCGACCTCACTTTCTCAAGGAATGGGCGCTTGATTACCTAATATTATTTTTTCATGTCAATATTCTTGAAACGTTTCATTCGGTCGCCATGCCCAATTTTCAAATGTTCTCCTAAGTGTTAATCTCCAGCGTCTATCGTTGGACGTATTGCCTAGTTCAGCCAATTGATTAGCAGTCAGAGTGGGATGCTCCGGGCGAGAATGGAACCGTTCAGCTGCTTTGCGTTTTAACCTACGGCAGATGAGGATTTAGGCTATGATTATCATCCAGCTGATGGATCTCTCGCAATAATGTAGTTTATCGTTACAACTTCGTGAAACTCCCAAATCCATCGAACTCACTGGCCCAATGACCAATTCATGTATTGCCTATGTTCGTATATTGAGAGTATCGGGTAACGTAGTAGCTGGAATCGATCCGTGGTCTTCAGAAGCCACATTGATCCATGGAAGCAAATTAAGTGCTGCCTGCAGCAACATATCACGTTCTCGTTTTAGTGGTTCAAATTATTGTCGTCCAAATTGAGGCGCGCTCGCTTGTTCCAACTTTAATAAGCGACTTGGAGTTGAAGTATTACCACCTTCAACCTCCTATAATTCTCGTTGAAAATTGAGCCACACATCTGGATCATGTACTAATTAATACGGCCCCACCATATATTGGAAGACCTCGTGCTATTAGTCCCACTTGCAAATGTGTTACTGAATACTATGTATTCGTTTCGAGTTAATTATGGACACATATACAGTTAAAAGCAATTTATCCATTAATGCACTTACGATGCAATTATTTTACTTTGTGTAATTGCATACATGAAAATAGTCGTTTTTCATCACTCTTAAACTGCTTTGCCTCACTCACGCACCAAAATGGTGTAAAGTTCTTGCATAACTCTGCCTGTCGATATAATCCACATCTATCGTCAACGTTCATGTCTTACATACACTGTTAGCGACCGCTCAAACTCGCAGTCAATGAACTCGCTTGTGTCTCTCTTATTGTTGTCCTTTGACGTATTGTCACACCAACATCATTGTCGTCCTCTAACGCTTTTGCACCCCAACGAAACCAAATAATTATAAGTGTTATAAATTATATTTAATATAAATATTACATTTTGATTTCCAACTATGGAATGTTGTATAAGAACTTAAATAGAAGTGGTAAATATTACGGATGTTGACCTGCGGGAGTTTTCTCGCAGGCGCTTCACCACAGAGTGACTGCGGGCTCACCTGGAGTTTTTCCAAAGTTCTAACATGCCGAGACACCTTCACCTATTTTAGGAGGTATATGTACTGGGGTCAAAGACCTTGGGCATATGGCAAGAGTTGTCCGCTGATCCCATTGGATCAGTCGGCCAATTGCCTCCTGAAACTGGTGGAGACACGGAGAAGGGAATGCTGCGTCCCCACAGCAAACTCGTCTCCCGTCATTCGGAAGGGCGTGAGAATAGTACCCAATGCCCGACCTACCTGATGCAGGTTTTCTAGGGTTTTCCCTGCATCTCTTTAGGTGAAACACCGGCAGCCTGGGGACCCTAGTCAACCCCTGGCTACCTTGCTCTACCTTCCAAATCCCCCCTTTTCAATTCCCTTCCTATGCTATTAAAGGGGAGTTGCCTGTTTCAGGATCACCCTCATGTAGCCTGTTAACCCAAAAAAGGTAAATATTACAAAATGTAATTATGTTTTATTTATGTAATTGAAAGCATTATTTTTTTATATTTTTTAAAAGGATGCTGTATTCAAATATTTTTTAGTACTTTTTGTCTAGATATCTGATGAGCCCACAAATATGGACGGAACGTTCTAAATGTCTTTAAAAAGTACCACAATGATTTGCCCACAAATGGGCTAGAATTTTTATTCATAAAAGTATTTAAGTATTACACGTCACCTATCTTGCGAAAGCCTTTTCATTTACTCATAACTTGCACAACCCACATCCTAATGCTTATATATATAAATAAACAATCTATATTGTTAATGCAGAAGCTGTTTGTCACTGTTAAACTGTAACAATGTTTTACGGGAGGAAAATTACTATTTCGATTGTTTTCATGTTAAATGAAAGTATCGGGGACTGGGAAATGAGAATGAAGAGACGGGTCAGAGATGGTGTGAGCGTCTTTGGGTTTCGTTTTCCAGGGCGACCAGAGTGGACGTATGAATTCGATTTTTTTTATCCATATCAAAAGTCATTTGATCTTACTTCGCTTCTGGAAGATAAGATTAAATTGAAAAAATATTGGAACTGGTAGCTAAGAATTATGAAAAGACAACGGATGAGGTCACCTAATGATTCTAGCAGGTCAACTTACCCAAAGGCCTCAAATCTGAATTGAGGTGCTGGATGCCTTGAGCTGGCGGCAACTAATGCCGAGGACGGTAACCAGATTAAGAGAAGAGCCGTTACGACCTCCCTGGGGAAACCAGCAACTAATAGGGGTTTTCTCCTGCTAGGCCGGAATGCCTAATAACTACTGGAATATATTAATCCTATGGCCATTATATTTTCTTAAATTCACGTAACTTTACAATAAACAACATAAAGAACACCAATCCTGAGTTATTACTATTATTATTATTATTATTATTATTACTTATCTGCTATTGGGTATTTGCTCGGTGGCAAAAACACAATTACAATTAAAAAGAGTTTTCACTAAGGAAAATTTTTGAAGTGTAGTTTTTGATCTTAAAAAGAAAAGAAAGAAAGGAGTCACACAAAAATCACTTCACTATTATCACTTCACTTATTCTAAAAAAAATACTACTCACTTAAGTTTTCTTAGCCTATTCCTAAACTGATTTACGCTACCCGGAAAAGTCGTCAGTATTTCTGCAGGCAAGGAATTCCAGTCGCGTATTGACCTATTAACAAATGAAAATTTTCCTACGTCTAAGCTTGCCCCTTTTCTTTAATTTTTAACGCGTGATCATTTTTAGAAATAAAATTCGGCGCCGTAAAATGGTTTTTTATTTCTTTCCAGGCCCTGTGTTTCACCCTTATAAGCTTTATATATTTCGCACAACCTCACATGTTTCGTGAGGATTGTTCGCAAATCGACCCCCAAAAATATTTTCAGCCTGTTTTTGAATTTTTTCCAACGCTAGAGTGTGTTCATTTCGATATGGATCCCAGAAAGTTACCCCATATTCTAAAATTGGCCTGACAGCGTTTTGTAAGCAGAAATCTTGTTTTTCCTCGTGCCTTTCCTCAAGACCCTGTTTACAAAGTGCAGCAGCAGCAGCAGCAGCGCCCTCAACCCTTTACCTCGCTCACCTCATTACCTCAATTTAAATCTTTACTAACCGTGATCCCAAGATATTTACAGTTATTTGACTCTGTTACAACTTCGTTCCCCATTTTATATCTAGTGGGAGGGACATTTCTCTTTTTTGTAAAAACGACTGTCTTTCTCTTCGTTGCATTTATTTGCATTTTATTTTTAATTGACCATTGGTAAATTTTGTCCAGAATCTGTGCATCCTCAACGTTTACGATTTCCCTATAAGCCATACAATCATCGGCAAAAAGTTTGATCTGTGATTTGATACCGATTGTTAAGTCATTTATGAATGGAAGGAACATGATGATACTTACTTGCGGAACCCTGACGTGATTTTTACAGAGTTGTACAATTTGTCATTCACGCCAATTCTGAGTTAACGATTTTTAAAAATTCACGAATCCACTTCAGTACCCGAAAATGTATACCAGTATTTTTAACTTACTTAATAATAGATCGTGCGGCACGACGTCGAAGGCTTTAGAAAAATCAATATTTATAGCGTCTATTCTCCCTTCCTAGTCAACCCCGTCCGACAGATCTTAGCAGACGTTGCCAGTTATCAGTTGGCTCTCACAAGAGAATCCAGGTGTGAAGCCATGTTGTCCACTGTAAATCCACCCCCTTTCGTCCCAGTGCTTACGCAAATAATCAGCTATCAAGCATTCAAATTGCTTGCATATGACAGATGTGAGGCCTGTAATTTCAGCGTTCCGTATTTCACTAGAAAGCCATGATTCCGTCCGGAATGTGCAAATCGATAAGATTCCAGAATTCAACGGCTTTGATTACTATACTTCTACAATTTACCTGCAGAATTACTAACGACCTACACGGACAACCCTGGATCTCCGTTGTCGCTGCTCTTCCTCGCCGCTGGTCCCCGCTGATGTCTACCGCCGCCCGAATTCGTCGTCAGAGTCTGTCTTCACCGTTGACGCCGCCACTCTGGACAAGAGACTGCCCAAACTTGTCGCTCCTCTCCGGTTCAGATGATCGCCGTCCCTCCTGAAGTCTCCGTCTTGTAGCCAGGAATTCGGATCCACCTCGGCAATCCATTCGAACGCCTCGTTTATCTGTCCGACCTTTCTTCAGTGAACTCCTCGTCTCCGCAGTACCCCACTTATCGTGATTTTTGTGCCTTTGCATTTGCTTTGGAGGGAACGAACCAATTCATACATATCACCCATAATGTGATTCGTGTTGGCGTGTCTTTTTTTAAATCGTTCGTGCCAACGTGAAAAATTATAATTTCCCACCTCCCGTTTCGTCCCGTTACGATACTTTTTTCAGTTCGTTCACACGCAGCCCAGGAAGGTACTTTACCTCAGTTTCAGGATTTGAGTTTCCCACGTGTCGCACTATTGAGTCGCTGACAACTAAGCATGTGGGATTCTGATTTATTGAATTTTCTTTCTCCGTCGGCTTCTGCTTCTTTAGTTCCCTATTTTCTTCCTCCAATTTTTTAATTCTTTCCCCTCCACAGTTCAACTTACTACTCATTTCGTTTAAAATGCTTGTAGTCGAGTCACTTCCATTTTTAAACAACTGACCTCTTGTTGCTCACGCACTCTTTGCACTTCCAGTTGTATGGTATTTCCGGTCATTTTAGTTTTTGGCAACTGAAATCGAACTACTTCCCACACTGGTTGCAGGACAGTCCAGGTTTTAAGTTTTACTTACGTGTTCCGCACTGCAATATTACTGGAACACTTTCCTCCATAACGGGGCCTGGATGAAGTTCTATGCCGCCTATGACGAGCAACACAACCAAAACTAGATACAAACAAGCATTATTTCTGTGTCCTGTATCTAGGACCCCTCCATGTATCTGTATTTGCCAGTATAACATTTTTATTATTTATTACATTAATTACACTAATAGCCTGTTTTCTTGAATATCTATAACAGGCCTTATTTTCATTTCTTACAAGATTTGTGTTACAGATTTATTCTATTTTTTTATAAATATTTATTTTTTAACAATAATAAAACTAATAAACTAAAACTAAAGACAGAAGGGTATAGGGAGTAGGAGGATTGAAAGGAAAGTGCTGTGAGATCACAGCTGGCGGAATATGGAAGGGAAAAGAGCGGGCGCTCTAATTTGAAGGGAGAGGATAACTATGTTAAGTCATAGCTGCTTCCATCCTGCTTTTACATTACATTACAGACTGAGATTTTTTAACACTTTTTTATAATGCTTATATATATACATCAAATATGGAAGTATATTTTTTTGCAGGGGGTCTGTAGAGCAGACTGTGTATTATGCAGACGCTCTCCCTGCATAAGTTCTACCAGTAAAGATGCGTGGAGACGCAGGAGACAGTCTTTCAATGTTCGCTTCCTCCACCCTACCTGCATCTCCACTTCTCTAGCACAGGTTGTACTTCCAGCTCCGGAATTCCGGTTTCCCTCATTTTCCGGCGTCCAGGATATGAGGGTTTAAGCTGGCTTCGTCAAGTGTATTTTTTTTTCATTTCTACCGCCAAATTGGTACGAAAATGTCGGGAGTGTATATCCTTGTCTGTTCATATCTGTTTTACTCTCCGGTTCCTGGGATTACCGGTCCAGGAGAGTGGTGTTGTCAGTCACAACATCTTTGAGGGACCCAAAGAAGTGTCGAATTGTTTGAAGCAGTTACAACCGTCTTCCTCTCTACCCGCTTTTCAGAGAAAATCGATTTTTTTTCTTTATGACCATGGAGATTTCATCTAAGGTTGTGTGAGATTCTACAGAGATAGTTTGCAATTATATCTTCCTAGCTCAATCTGGTTAGTTATATTTTCGAGCACTGTTATTAAATACGGATCCCTGATTACAAATTTTAGACCCATGTCCTTTAAGGCATTCTGTTCTACTTGATTTATGTCATATCCAGGGCAATCAAACACTACATGTTCAGGAGAGGCTAGCTCTTCGCACTTGCACAGGGTGTTCTTGTTTCTTTTTATCCTACTAAGGTACAGCCCATATGGTCCATGGCCTGAGAGGAAGTGCATAAACCCTTTTATTGGTTGGAGATGACACATGGCTAGTCTTTCTCTAACATATGGTAGAAGGCCATGGACACCCATCGTTTTTGCCAAATATCAAGGATAATTTCAACAATATCTCTCTTGCATCTAGCTTCTCTGCCTAATATATCTTTTATTTTTCCTTGATTGTTTCCAGCCAAAATTGAGCACCTCTCTTTCTCACCTCTAGGTCAAGAGGGACTATACCCAGCAGAACTGTTAGTGCGTCTGTCGATGTAGTACTGTATGCCCCAGATATTCTGATCAAGGTTCTTCTCTGAATTTGGAGGATTTTCTTACTAGGGTTTGCCAGTTTCAATCTGTGTGCCCATGAGCTAGCAGCATATCCCGTTATCGCTGCTAGAATGGTCTCATGATATATTATGAATATGAACATAGGAAGTTGAAATTTGGCTGTTGCTATGCTTGTGATTTTGTTCATTATTTTTGAACTTTTCATCTTAACTTCTTCTATGTGTTGGCGAAAGTTTCTGCCCTCATCCAACCACACCCCGAGGTATCTTAGGGTCTTAGATCTATTAATCGAGTCGTTGTTAATTTTTATAACGGGATTCCGCTCGAGTGTGCCTTTCAGTACCAGATATCTCGTTTTGTGCCTGGAGATTTCAAGCTTACTTTGGTTACACCACGAGTTAACTTGCTGCAAGCAAAGCATTGACTTAGTTTCGATCCCCGTTCTTGAGTCGCCTTCAACAACTATCATAATATCGTCAGCATAAGCCACTACCTCCGCATTCTCGGTCATTTGTGAAAGACTTGTTAGCAGGTTCTCCATACACACGGATCCCTGCGGGCAAACTTTGGTGGTTGTTTTTTCGATCGAGTTACTCGGGCAGCTTAGAGTGACTCGCCTATCATTGCAATAACTTTTGACAAAATTGAGATGGCAAGTACGTATTTTTTATTAGAGATATCTGTCGTCTCTAATACCTTGTTAATGGCATCCTCTGTTGATTTACCCTTCCAAAAGCCGTACTGATGTTCGGAAATTCCTTTTAGAAATCTAAATTCCGTAATTCTTTTGCATATTAGTTTTTCGTATATTTTTCCTAGGGTATTTATAAGACAAATGGGTCTGTAAGATTTAGGGTCAGTTTTATCTTTGTCCTCGTCCTTCAGCAACACTATGAGTTTTGACTCCTTCCATGTAGCAGGAAACCTGGCTTGGGCTAAACAAGCATTGGTTAACCTAGTAAGGTATGGAACCAGTTTGTCCGAGATGGCTTGTAGCATCTCATTGTAGATGCCATCTGGGCCAGGTGCTTTGCCATTTTTGAGATTTTTGATTATAGCTTTTACCTCGGAATCACTAAAAGGTTCTACTGGACAGTTGTTTGCACCTTCTTTTTCGCTATCTTCCCTGATCCTTTTCTGATCATCATTTTCTAGATCAGGATTATCATCTGGGAGTAGTCTCCGCATCAATAGCATAACACCCGATCCTATCCCGGTAAACCTGCAGCTCACAGCCCATGATAATTCGGAAAATCCCCAAGCGGAAAACACGTCCTCCTTCCTCGACAGCCAACAAATTCAGATTATATTAACCAAATACACAACATTAAAACGTTTTAATGTACCTGAAAAAATAATTTCAAAGTATACATAAAGTTACGGTTACAATACATTTTTCCTCTACAAAGAGATTGGAAAAGCGTTGGGAAATAAATTACTTCAAAGAAAGTTGTACGCAAGGATCATACTACTGTCCGTTCACAAGGGAAATGTGTTGTAATAAATAATAGATACGCGTGATTAAATTGTAAATAAAGTACTTTTGTTTCTTGGCTTTATTGAAATGTGGGTGGTCACTCACACAAAAGAAGTCCCTTCCCTTTTGTGTGCGATAAGACCCCATTGAGAAGGATCGGCCGTTGAAAATTTGGGATGCTACCGGAAGTGGCCGTAGCTAATTAGAAGAACTGCTGGAAAAACGGAAGGTCCGTGAAAATTTTTGAATGTTACATGCAGTATTTAGGCCCTGCAAAATGAAATTTTGCTATTGGCTGCAATTGTCCAACTGCAAGCCAATAGAAGCTAATTGGTGGGTTAAAGTTTATGTAGCCGACCACCGACCTTTCGTGAGAGGTTGAGTTAGAGGAGTGAGACAGAATTGGCCGGGAAACCGGAGAGAGATATTGTTAAATAAATCGTTGGTAGACCTGAGAAAAGAGTTTGTCGGAAGATCGGAGGGAGATGATGCCTGGAAGGAGAGTACGGGAGTCAGCCCAGAGATCTTGTAGCAGCCACCAGTCAACCATCATAAGACGAAGCTGAAAGAAACATGAATTTTTCGGTATCGTACCTATTTTTTATTTTAAGAGTTCACATTTTCCAGGCCTATTGCCATAAGGGAACAAATTAATGCTTTCTCGTTCACCGCACTGTGAGACCCTGAGAATAAAGTCTAATGATAAATGAATTGTTCTTTTCTTTTCTTTGTATGTTATCTAAAAAAATGTAAGTAACTTTGATGTTTTATTAAGATTAAAACTTCGGATTTATAAACTTAAACATTTCTATTCTTTTAAATATTCCCCATCAATCAGTATCATATAATACTATTAAGTTAATAACTTCAATTAACCCCACCCAAAAGGTAATTATTACAGTATGAGATTTAAATATAGATACATTTATTCATAACGCTGTGGTCAATGTTCCCCAAAAAAGTCATTATCTACCGGATTAAACTATCCTGACATTATTTAAGAATAGTCAGTGTTGGTCATTAGCTATTCAGGGTATTTCTTTAGCTTCACTAGTGATTTGAGTACAAAATTTATATATGGTGGAGAGTAAATCATTTGTAGTGCATTGAACTGTGCCCCACGAGATGATTATAATGCCTTTACTGGAAATTCATGCAGTCGACTACTTCTATTTCATACTCGTGTACGATTTGTTGTGTATGATACTGAACTGTTTTCCTGAATATAAATACATCATGTTCATTTTGGTAGTAGCTATTGGTCTTGTAACCTATATTTAATAAAATTCGCTCTACACAAACTAGTAGTTTCAATATTGTATCAGAAACAGTCACATGATCGGACTGTAAGCACTTCGTGCAGGAACATTGCCCCTTCCTACAACAATATTCGAAACTGTAGCCTTTAGTGGGTGTGCATGTATGTATTAAATGTTTGAATAATTCGGAGCGTAGTGGTTCCGTAATTCAGAGAAGACACAGAAGTTAGCCTTCTATTTTTTTCAGTCTGACCTTATTTATATATCGTTCAAAGTCGAGTAAATGAGGTTGTATGAATCTAGTGAAGATGAAAATTTTCCTCGTAATTTTAGTGTTATCAAAGTTCCTCCAACGTCTTAAATGAGGAGGTCCACAATCTGCATGATATTGGTGCAACCGAACGGTGCCAAATGTCGTCGGGGAAAGCCCGTAAATGTTTTGGAGCTAGCAGTCTCAATCTACGTTTTCACTCAATGCTTTAAAGAATGAATATGTCGTTTACACTCAACGAGTATATTTAGTGTATTGATTCCACATTATTAAGAAAGTCAAGATGGGCTCGTATTATTTTTCTGTCTATATCGCGATGCAAGGAATCGCTTTGTTTCATCGTATTGTGGACTGTTATTGCGATACCACCCACTAAATTGGGGTAGGCCAAACCGCGGTCCGCGGGTCCGCGACAAAATTGTACAATTTTTTTATTTATTTTGTGCAATTGTTTAGGTAGTTACTGGAAAAATGTTAACGGACAGCACTTTCTTTCTTTTAGGGTGACAAACAGCATGACTATGATCCAATAAATGACAACTCCACTTCATATGGAGATATATAATGTTATTTGCGGCCCGCGGGGTTATGGTGCATTTCCCAAGTGACGCGCAAGATCATTCGGTTTGGCTGATCGTCAAGTTGTCACGTAGATAGATTCATGAATTGTTATCAACGGACGATTGAAATCGAACACCCCTCTACGTCTTTAGCAAATTATTTGACTGTAATGAAGGACACTGTTGCATAGTGTGTACTTGATTGTGTTGTCGACGGTCGTAAACTTAAGCTTGATGTCACCAAAATTAATTAATTTTCTATGTTTTGCGTAGCATTTAGGACAGCTTCTTCACAGCGTCAAAGTATTATTCGTAGAGAACGCGAGTGTGTATGCAAAACTTATTTCTGTTCACCGGTCATAATCAATTCTTGTAGATTATATTTTGAAAAAACATTTCACTTATAGCTTAATTCAATTCCACTTCCATAGTGCAGCTTAGCCTCACGTTGTAGCACTGCTGTTCCCTGGTCGTCTAAAATTCTTCAAGGAGAACAACCGTTGTTACCACTTTACACACACTAAAAAACTAACTCTATTTAACTATCAGAACAACAAATATGGGCATGTGGACTGACTAGGGCCTCCAGGTTTAAGGATTCTACCCGGAATTCACTTAAATGTGGTACAAGGAAAACCCTAGAAAACCTGCATCAGGTATATCGGGAAATTCGGTACTTGTCTCACGTCCTTCCGAATTAGGGAAGAGGAGTTTACTGTTGTGTCGCAGCATTCCCTTGTCCCTTATCCATCGCATCGCAAGATATACGATCTCCCAAAAGAGGCAGAAGTGCCTTACCGACAGAATGTATTGAGAGTTTTAAATATGATTGTCGTGATTCGAGTAGGTATAAAAACATTACTAGAGACTAGTCGACTCATAAAAATTTCTTTAAGAAGGTATTTGAATTTTAAATTCGAGGCTTTTCCGTTAGAAGTAATCCAATGTATTGTATTGTAATGCTGAATGTTAAGTTTTAAATATCATCTTGATTCAGTTGACTTCATACAATTATTAGGTAAGACCTTTTTGAAAATAACTCATTGTGTTTGAGGTAATTTTTAACTATTTATAAAATCATCTTCTGAAATAGTATGTAAAATTTTATTTATATTTTTTCATGTTACGAAATCTGTGATAATCTTAATTAATTCAGAAGAGACACTGTTGTAGATAAGCTTGCAGAGAAAAGTTTGCAATAATGATATGTCATTTTGTTTCTGTTAAGTAAAACTTGACTTGAATAATAAGGAATTTTATACCATTTTATAATGCGGTTTACGTACATTTAATTGAAATGTTCTCAGTCTTGTAAAGTTTTGTAAATGTTTGGACATGTCTCGTCTTAAGCTAACAGACAAAGCGTTTTGCTGGAGGAACCGAAACTTGTTTAATTTCCTGTGTTGCGATAAACCGGAAGAATGGGAAACTGACACCATATAAAACATGCAACTTTCGCCAAAGTAAGGATTCTCCCACTTCACTTTCCAAATTTTACTGCACTCACTTCTGTGATATTTACTTTATTTAATTGTGTTCGACCGTAGATTGTTGAGAATGAATGAGTTGAACGCAGTGTCCCGTTTTCCTTTTAGTGACTAACCGAATAAACGTAGTTGAGTATGAATTAAACTAACATGTGTTTCGTCATTAGAAGTAGCTGATATTTATATAATACTTCCTTCATCAATTTTGAAGAAGAAGGAGGATTATGTTGTAATTAACAGATTGCAAAGTGTATTTCAGTCCACATAGGAATTTCACAGTAAATTTCTTGTTCCCAATTGACAAAATTAGGCCCAATAAATTTTTATTTCCCGTCTTTCCGACTGTTGAATAAATTCTTTTTTGTTTATGTTCAGAACGAGCCTCGGTAGAAATTTTATTTATTTATGATTTTATACATCATTGATACGTAATAAAATCGTGAAGAAGAATGTTACAAGGCTGCGGTTGCGGTCACGTACAGTTTTATTTTTCGAAAGTTGAGTAATCGTGTTGAAAATCTATGTAACTGATTGTTTTATTATGCTTTACTGTTTACCTTTCTATAAAATTCCGGAGCGCGTGTTTTCGTAATTCTTCTCCTAAACAACGCCCGCTGATTGCCAACTCCTTTCCACGGGTTAAGTTCCGAAAAACTGAGACCATATCACGTGCACCTCGGTGAAAGCTCCGGTTGCAATGTGGTGTTCCAAGTGGCTGGATCTGTTATCTGCTGCCCTCTTCAGCCCCGAATTCGTCAAGTGGCACGTTGATCAGCGGTCGTCGATCGAACATCACTGCATCATCCCGTAGCTGCCCGAGATCAGTCTGGTTAGGTGAAGGTTAGACTGAGAATTTCATGGAAATAGCGGACAGGAACACCACAGTAATTTATAGGATTCGCTGTGATGATATCAGTAATTGACTAGAGCAAACAGCTTAATTTGTTTTTAGAATCATTTTAAATTATAATAAATTCACAAAGACTGAGTACAGATCAAAGAATGAGCTTCAACTGCTTTTCCTGGTCTTGTATTCTGGTTTTCTCCCTTCTCTCTAGAATGACCACTTCTGGGGGTTGTTGGTACCATAAGAGGCATGATGCAACCAATATGGTGATCCTGAACGAAGGAGAATCCCCTTAAAATTACAGTAGTTTCATTTCTCTCCGATATCCTCTGCATGTAATTCGATCGGATACTGAAAATATAAGTTACAGCATGCACATTCCGTTGCGATCACGTCACGAAAGCCCTGTTTCAGCTTTCACTCTGTGGAAGCTCTACAATAATTATTTAAAATACAATAATATCGTATTAAATATTATAACATT
This sequence comes from Eucriotettix oculatus, assembly GCA_034510155.1. Taxonomy (NCBI): domain Eukaryota; kingdom Metazoa; phylum Arthropoda; class Insecta; order Orthoptera; family Tetrigidae; genus Eucriotettix; species Eucriotettix oculatus. The sequence goes on along the minus strand of CM067377.1, from coordinate 6,352,890 downwards.
AAACCAACTAATTTTCTAATACACTACAAACGTGTACAAACGTTAGTCACATAATATATACTTTTAAATTACAAACATTTCGCGTCGAATTATACAATGTATACGTAAGGCTAGTGTCACACTTGAGCGGGTTGCGGGTGCGGGTAGCCCGCTGCGGGTCAGGCAACACATGTATTTAAATGCGACACACTTGGGCTGTTGCGGGGCGGCGGCGTTTCCCGTCCCGCAATAGCCGCACAATGCTGCAACACGTCCGGCGGTAATTGGATGGGTGAAGAGCTTACTATTGGAACATTATCAATTTTATATTCTTACTAGCATCATTGCGAAACTAAACATTTTGATTTTAAAATTACAATTTGAAAATGCTGATTTATTAATGTCAGCATAAGTTATATCAATTATTTTTAATATTTATTAAATAATATGTAAATTCTTTTAAGACTTACGACCTGATTATGGCAGAAATGAATACCAAAACGTATCATGGAAAAAAATAGACAACAATTTGAAAGTCGCATTCGATTCTCCGTCAATCCATGTCAAGTGGTCGAGAAAAAAGGAAATTGATTGCTCATCTTTCCAGAAAAAATTAATATTTTGTTGGTGCATTCCCGCGTGTTATTGCAGTTCAAAACCAAATTTGTTTCATTTATATTGTGTCTGATTCAAACATGACCGTAGCTTTAGTTTTAGGGCGCTCGCCGTTTTTCGCGTTCGTAGGTATCTATGATTTCCAAATTATTCAGAACTTTGTCGTATTCTTTACAAATCAACTATCGTGTTCAGTACATTCGGGCCTAAAAGTTAAACGTCTATTTCAGTGCCTAATAATATTTTTTTCATGTACTCTGTGTAACACGAAGTTGTCCATTCCAATGAAGAAAATTCAATTTTTGTAGGCTTATATCTTCAAGAAGAAACAGTTTTCGAACCTCAATATTTTTCGTGCCTTTACACATAATGGTGTAGTTACTTTATCAGTGGTGAGTGACGTACCATTTACAAATTACATCCTTTTACAATGGGATTTTTATTTTTATCAAAGTTTGAATTACAATATCTCGTTATGGCATGCAGATAAAACTCTTAAGTTCTACATTTAATACGTCTTATAGTATTAAACTACAGTATAAATTTCAACTTCAACTACAGAGTAAATTTAACTAAAAGTTGGCATAAGAACTTATTATATATAGCAAGTATGCTTGATTATTTCCCTGACCTATAATACAAAACTGTAAAATGTGTTTTAATCAATAATTAGTGCTGATTTGACAGTCATGTTATTTAATTTCGTTATTAAAAGTGCGTCTGTTCATCGTGGTGTTTTCCAAGCGAGTATGTTTCTTCAATATAATTTTCATTGGCTCCTAAACTTTGCATTTCTTTGTAATGAACAACATGTTCCTGGAGGATTGTCAAAATTTATGTACTTTTTTGTTTTGATCATATATGTTATTCATTCCTGACTATAAATGCATGAAACTTTGTCTTTATTTTGAAGTGTGAATGATACAACTCCTGCAACTTGGTGAAATTCCCTTACTGCTGACGATGATGTATTCTGACATTTTATCATAGTTTCTGATTGCGTTATAAAACAGTAAAATGATCTAGTTCTTTTAATTTTGCACCCGCTCCAATTATATTCCGCTGCGGCCCACGCACAAGTAACTTAGTCTAATTTTCGCATCAGGTAAATTTATATAACAAGTCATTTTTCAAATAAAATAAAATATTATGCAGTTGATTCATCACAGCACTAAACCACTACATTAAATGCACTTTAACAAAAACAATTTTTTATATTCTATGAAACAGCTGAAGTTAGTTTACGACTTCCATGCAAATTTGTGTACTTTCACTCTGTTTATAATATAAATATGGGATACGAGAGAGGACGGATGGATAACACATTGTCCGTATTTTACCTGACGCGACAAAAAAAATCTCGTGTTTTAAAACTTCACTAATTGAAATCCATGGAACCGTTTCGGAGACTGTTCGAGACAAACTTACAGACAGACCGTCAAATAAACAGACACTTCACTTCTATTTTCCTTACATGACAAAATTGTTTGGTATACTCGAGATCGTCTTCTGACGTCATAGTGTAGACTCTGATCCAGCCGCTTCCCTTCCCGACTGAAAATATACCTTCTGTATCGTTTGGTGAAGTCAGTATTAGAGATCTGGAGCAGAATAAATTTGTGGTAAAAAGTTAATAACAAACTGCGCTAGGGAATAACTTTTTTAAAAAAAGTACTACGATACTTGAATGAAAGCGTGTCATGTATAGGGTTTTGCAATAAGGGCGAGTCGATGTTGAAATGGAATATAATAAGCTGTGTGAGGTGTTAACGAAACTCTTTTTTTAACTCCCATATATGCCCTTTCAAATAAAAAGGAATTTCTTTAAAACTTAACACACAGCTTGTTTTCCATTTCCTCATTGACCCTCCCTTACTGAAAACCCCTATAAAAGAACACATGAAGAGCAAACGATTTTTCCATTTAATATGAATTAAATTGGCGTATTCATATAACTTTCCCAATTATGAAACGGGAATTGTTTATAATTTATCCGCTCGACGCCGGTTGAGTCACATGTTGTCTTTACAAACTGTTCCGGGCTAATACAAATAAATACTCGGGCCACGCTTGCCACCCAAAGAGTTAGAATATTCCTAAAGTCTAATTCTACATATCATATCAAGATACATATTATAATAGAACTGAGAATATAAGGGGAGCAACTAAATCCGAATCGGGGCACGATCAACACAATGATGGAAGCAGTGGTAATAAAGAGCTTCAAATATGGCAGATACGACACCAGAATATAAAAAAGCAAGTGAAAATAAATTAGAATAAGACCACAATCCAACAGGATATTAAGTGATTTAAACAAATGCATTGCGAACTAAGAACGTTTATTATTATAATTATTATTACAATATTTTCGGGTGAAAAAAATTAATAAAAAACTTTAAAGAAACGTATAATTTCATATAATTTATTAATATTTACAGCATAAAATATTTCAGAAGTAATATTATAAGTATTTAGTACTATTTATAAACGTAGTTCGTTTATTGCTGTTTTTATTTTCTTAGCAATACTCCAGGCACTTTTAGCTTTATGCCGTTGATAGATTGTAAAAGCCGACAGCTGGCCACTCCACACCACAAAGGTCTGATAAGATTACGGAGAGACGGTGTTATATTTCATGAAGCAAGATGACAACTGCTCCCATGAGAAATATGTCTCGGCATCACAGCATCCACGAGAGAATTGTATAACATCTGGCTCCCAAGTGCTTCAAACTGCGATATTTTGGGCTTGAATTGAGGAGAAACGCACGCAAAGAATATTGTTCCGCCGTGTCTCGTAATCTCGTCAAGAGACAACTCCATAGGGGGAGAATTCTGTGCAATATTACGGAGATAAGTTTGCAAAAGTTTGAAAACGAAAAACATACATCGTCTGCGGATATTGGAAAAACTACACATAAGATATTTAGTATTAAAATATTAAGGCTTGTTTACGTTATGAATAAAGTTAGACAAAAGGGGAATCATATGAATTCACGTGGAATAATTGGAATAAACAAAGACGATGAGAACGAAAAAGAGATCCAAATGATAGGAATACTGACATATTTCAAACCGAAGGGGGATAGTTAGGCAATAAAGAGGGAAGATGAAAATAATAAAATATGGGATGAGAATATTCTCTTTGAATGAATTAACAGTGTTGAGTATGGTATTTGTACGTACATAATTTTTATGTAATTCATAATGGCATATTATTCATATGTAGATCACTTTAGGATTAATATTGTAAGCATAAAAATGTATGTTTAATTCAATAATTATTTCAGTCATCCTTTGTTTTTGACTTTATCACATTATTATAAAGTTAAATAATAGAAATAGGATTTCTAGAAGAAGTCATTTTGAAAGACGAAGTCTTTTTAAAATGTATGTTTTACACCAACTGAAATTTCTCTTGAAATGGTATGTGAATCACAGCTTTCAAAGGAAAAATTTGTAGGGGAAGTTATTATAATAAAATTTATAGTAGACATAATCAGTAGGATATTGCAGGCAAGAAAAGCTTTCGCAAAAAGGAGGAATTTACTTATAGCTATTATAAGTATGAATATTATGAAATCATTACTAAAAATGTTCGTGTGGCGTTATGTGGGTGCGGAACGTGGACGGTGGGAATTTCAGAAAGGGAAAAAGTAAAAGATTTTCATATGTGGTATTACATAAGAAACTAAAAATCAAGTGGGTGGATACAGTAACTAAGCAGGAAAGAAGATCTAAGCAGATTACGAGGACGTTGACCAAGGGAATATATTAATAGGCCACGTTTTGAGACATGAGGGTCTTGCAAGTTTAGCTTTAGAGGAAAGTGGGTGGGGTAAGAACAGATATGGAGGATGTAGAAATGTAAAGGCTTGCGCAGAATAGGTTCGCATGAAAGGTTGCATTAGACCAGTCTAATCACTAATCACTAATAAGGCAGAAAGAAATTACAGCCCAGTATAAAAGGAACTTCTTGCTATCGTGTGGGTATTTAAACATTCAGGACCTTACTTGTTGGGAAATTTTTTTTTTCGTAGTGACCCTTAACATTGTTTAAGCTAAAAGATCCTAGTTCTCGTTTGATAAGATGGAGGATTATGCATATAACTTTTATTGTAATGTCGATTGTATGATGTCGAATGTATTTCAGCAGAAGTTGAAAATATTTCAAAAGGTAGGAAGTTAAAGATTTAAAAGAAACGCATAATTGCCCAGTTAGTGGACACCTTGGTGTACAGAAAACTTTAGGTCGAATTAAAGTTTCTTTAACATGGCATGGGGTAGAGCAAGATATCGTTGAATTTATTAAATCATGTATAATTAGTCAATTAAACAAAGATACAAATCATACAATTAAACAACAATTAGAAATAACCGACACGCAATCTGTACTTTCAAGGAAAATTTATCTCGATATTGTTGGTCCTTAACCAATTACAGAAAATGAGAACAAGTTTATCCTAACTTATCAAGAAAACCTAAGTAAAAATATGTAGTAGTAACACCTCTTAAAAATCAAATACTAGAAGAAGTTCCTGAAGAATTCATAAATAAATTATTTTTAATTCGTGGTATTCCTCAATTGATAGTGACAAATCAGAATACATATTTCTTGTCTAATATTTTGTGACATGTCTACAAAATGTTTAAATCAGCATATGACATTATGTTTGGTAAATATATATCAGGTAGCCTACAAGCAAAAGCTCAGGTAATTTATAATTTTGACGATATGGTACAATCTATGAAATTTAGAATGCAAAATAATCACCAAATTACCAAAGATAAATTAAAATTTCTTTAGGAAAACCAAAGAGAGACATTTAAATCAAATCCGAAAGTATTCAATATTAATGACTTTATTAAAAGTAGAAGATAGGAGTAAATTAAGTCCACTTTGGGAAGGCTCTTGTGAAGTTATAGAAATGAAAGGAGTAAATGCACAATACAAAACACAGAAAAACGCGAACCTCCAATAGTTGACTCTAACCGATTATAGAAATACAAATTATTACAGGTACAAGATGAGTGAGAAAACAAAACTCAGAATTAGAGCATGGACAGCACTGGTTCGTGATGTCACGAACTCGGGTGTCGGATGCTTAGTACTAAACTTGGCTAGCAAAAACCGTTAGTGGACCGCCCTCGGACGAAGTACAAACTTCGTGAAATTTTTATTAGTCAACTCAGACTCCTCCACGAAAATTCCTGGAGCGTAACGACACACTTTTCCCTCCTCCGGCGCTTCGAGACGAAGTCTTACTTTCCAGTGAGCAAAGTGAGCTCCTCGGATGAAAACTAGTGGGGATTAAAAATAGAGGGGACGGTTAAACTTCTAAAAATGAAAATTCTAAAAGAATAAAACGAATTCAAAGAAATTAAATTAGACAGTAAATTATGAAATAGTTTTCTATGTCTATTGGTATAAAAGGATGGTTAAATAATTAAAATAACGTCAAGAAAAGAATAAATTGAGGGCGTTTCAATCGAAATTTGGCGGAGCATATGTTGGAAAATTCTGGAAATATCTCAATAATTACGGGTCAACTGCGTAGAAAACTAATCAAAATCATTCTTGCGATAGAGGAATCAAAAATGCGAAAAATATAAAGGTAGCGTTGATCAAGTTATCTGTAATTATGGACATCTGTTTATTGCGACAATTAGATGTACTGAAGAAGATAATTACAGTGAGGAATAAGAAAAAATTTGGGATAAAATATGCTATAAACATAAAAGATGAAAAAATAATATGATATTTCTATCCTTTTATAAAAACGAAATTGGATACGAAATATTAAAAATGGAGGGTAATTTCAAAAAATTGGACATAGAAATTCGATTATTAATGAAGAAATTGTATTGTTGGGTCAAAGAAGGATAAGTAAAATTACCAAAAAACATATGATGCAGTGGCGATCACTGGTCCGTCACAATATATATATATATGTCCGTGTGTGGGTATGCGTATATCTGTGTAGATGTAAGTTTAAATGGTATTTTTGTGTATGCATATAAATATATATAAATGTGTGGGTATGTTGGTTTGTGTGTGAAAGAATAACTGTGTGGCGATGCTATTTCCTCACCGGACGTCACCACACGGTAAGAAATGGAGTTGGCTATTCAGATATAGGGGAGTCAAAAACTAGCGTGGTGAGGGGCAATTGGCCTATTTATTATCGAGTTGAAGCACGACGTTAGTTATTTAGCAGTGGCTCAATGTTGGACAAACACAAGCATGGCTCTAACAGCATTGTTGGTTGTGTTACTGTCACACGGTAGAAATCAAACGGAAACGTCAACCGTGTCTTTAATTTCCCGCGGACATACAGCAATAAATGCATGACAAAATGATGGCAGCTTCTCGGTTAAAATATTCCGGAGGTAGTATCCTACTCTTTATGTCTACTCTACTACTACGATCCCTAGTAATTACTCTTCCCTAGTAGCAGAATTCCTCAATCACCTTCAAAATATCCCTTCCCAAACTAACACCCTTATTACACTGTTTCCCATACTACACTCCATAACCTTAGTTTTCCCTCTATTAATCCTCATATTGACTTATTTCTCAATGACCACGCTCATGCTATTTATTATGGTTTCTAGGTCCTCTTCTGACTCCCGTAATACTACAATATTGTCGGCAAAGCGTAGGGTTTTTATTTCTTCTCCTTGCAGCATGATTATGTATTTCGTATTTTATATATTGCAACATGAAAAGTTACACACAACAATGCAGGCCAGCTTGCGAGTTGCAATTGTTGAGGAACTGACGCAACTTGGGCCAACAATGGAGTCTGGCGAGACTTGGGCAGTCGTCAGGGAGTGTTCGGAGAAGTAGATTGTGTCGGCGTGACGACGAGGAATGACCACGCCCTGCAGTTATAATTTTTTCTCATGCTCTGAAAAGGATTAAAGCTACGAAAATCCATTTTTGGTGTTTTTTTATGAAAAATACCTGGCGCCCAAAAAGAATTTTAAATCCTCGATTATGGAGGAATCCGGAATCCGCTACATTTGGCGCCGCAACGTTGGGGCATCGAACAACGAAGTTTTATGAGGACGACTACGTGGTACCCGAGAATTATACGACGACTGAAGGTGTGGAGGCGCTGCAGAAGAAACGCTGTGGAAGGAGAGCTGATCTACGCATAGCATAGTTGAGGGGTCAAGTGTTCCAGTGACCGCTGCGTGGATACCTTCGAGAGGTGTGTGTCTGTGTAAAAAAGCAGAGTACGGTGTGTATGGAGAAGTGAAGTACGAGTAAGAAGACTGGGTCCACAAGTTGGTGACAAATAAATGTATTTTGCGTAATATTTTGGTTGGGGGTTTGTGTGTTCTGTAGTGTTTTAAAAATGGAAGAGTGTTAATAGTCTTAAGAAAATGCAGGTAGAGTTGAGGACTGATTTAGACAGAATTGCTGAGTTGCAAGGTCGGAAGTGTGAGGAATTGGAGAGTAGATTAAGTGGAGAATGTAATAAGAGGCATGTGCAACAAGAAGAAAGATTAGAGGAAAAACTGCAAAAAGTTACAAATATAATATTTGATGAGTTAAAATCTTCTGAAAGGTGTGTACAGGAAAATGTGGAGCAGAAGGTGAAGGTGGTAAATAAGAGAGTTCAGAAGGTAGAAGAGAAGGTAGAAAATTTATCTGACCGGATATGTAAATTAGAAATAGATAGGGTAGAAGTAGAGCGGTGTGTAGATACGAAGTGCGGCAACATAGAAAGGAACAGGATAGTAATTTTAGAGAAATCGTTAGAAAACTTATATGACCAGTGGAAGGCAATTTCAGTAAGTAACATGAATGTGACCCCAAAGGGAGGGATCGAATTGCAAATGCCCAGTTTCGATAATGGAGATATACAAAATCCTAAGAAGTTTATAAATGAATTACAGGAGTACTTTCTAATTGTTAATATCCCAGAACATAAAGCGAGAGTGATGAGACAGTGCTTAGGAGAGAAAATTGTTAATTGGTTAGATGTAGTGGTAGGGGAGGAGCAGAGATTTGAGGTGCTTAAGAGAAAATTTTTGGAAAGATTTTGGGATCAGAACAAACAGAGGGTGATTGTAGAAACTTTGTATAATGGAAAATACAGAGGCAGTAAGGATGGGACGAGAGAGGAATATTTCCTGGCTATGATAAATACTTCGATACCCTGTTGGATGATGAAGAACTTGTAAACAGAATCAAGTTCCATTTTGAGGTGGAAATAATTAAAGCCATTGGTGAGGGGCAGAAATCTATAATAGATATGCTGAAATTACTCAAATTCCTGGATGATGTAGAACAGGAAGAGAGGAGGAGGTCACATGTGGGAAAGACTTGTGAAAGGGAGACGGACGAAATGAATAGATATAGAAATCCCAGATAAAATGTGAGTAATGAGGATAGGGATAATAATCGGATTACATGGAGACGTAATAACCAGCACGGAGAAGAAAGGGGAAATTATAGATCTCAGCAGGCTAGAAAAGACAATCCTAGACCGAAGGAAAACTAAAACCTTCTTCAATGGTGAGTTCCCTGGTTGAGGAAGAAAAGAATAGGGACTACAAAAAAAATCAAATAATACCAATTTTGGTGAATGGGAAAGAGTTATTAGAAGAAATTGAGGATGAAGGGGAAGAGAAATCATCTGACCATGAATTGTTATCTGTTGATATTGACATTGAGGGAGATGGGAAAAGAAGAGCCATTATTGACACTGGAGCTACATCTACGTTTATCAGTGAACAATTATATCTTGAGCTGATGGAAAGGAAAGCAATTCTAGAAAGCTTGCCAATAACTGGGATGAGAGTGTATGGAGCCATTGGGAAGAAATTTGAGAAAAGCAGTAAACAGATTCTTTTAAAGGTTAGAATCCAAGGTCAGGAGATGCTTATTAGATGTATAGTAGTTAAGTCTCTGTTTTTACCTTTTGTATTGGGCTTGGATTGGTTTGTCAAGCATAAAGTAGTTTTGGATTTTAGTAAAAAAGAGTCATATGGGTTTACCAAATGAGATAGCCAAGGAAATAGAAATAAAACTACCATTGGGGGCTAAGGATGGACCAAAACAGCAAAGAGATCATTTGTTAAAAAAGGAGAGTGTGGTTTCTGTAACAATAAAGGAAGATCTGATGTGGAAGGATCAATTTCATGATGTAGTTCAGAAAGTGCCAGGACTGAATGAGAGGGATAGAGAGAGAAATTAATTGAATTTTTTCTAGATCATCAGGAAGTGTTTAGTAACCAACCAGGATTGATGAAAGGCTATGAGTATCATATAGAAACAGTAGAACATAACCCCTTTGTAACGAGAAAATTTAACATTCCAGAATATCATAAAGTGGAAGTGAACCAGGTAATTAAGAAAATGATGGAAATGGATATCATTGAACAAGGTGATAGTCCGTACAATAACAATATCGTGATTGTAACTAGAAAAAGATGGTTAACTGCGTTTATGTTTAGATGCTAGGAAATTGAATGAAGTGATTGTGAACACACATGGGTATCCGGAAAAAATTGAAAGACTGGTTAAGCAATTTCATGGGAAGAAGTGGTTAACGTCTATGGATTTGACTAAAGGATATTACCAGATAGCGTTGGACCGGGAATCAAGGAAGCTCACCGCCTTTACTGTGGGAACACAGCAATATGCTTTTAAGAGGTTACCGTTTGGACTAAAAGCCAGTTCACAAATATTTAACAAGCGGCTGCGGCAAATTTTGGGGGATGAGCAGGACAACCTGCAGGTGTATATTGATGATTTAGTACTGGCCGATGCGAATTTGGAAGAACATTTCGGCAACCTTAGAGATATATTAGGAAAGATGAAGAAGACAGGGCTGACGATTAATTTGGAAAAGACTCATTGGTGCAAATCGAAATTGATTTTGTGGGCCATTCGGTGTCCAGTGAAGGAGTAAGGCCCATGGCAAAAAAGATTGAGGATATACAGAGATTGAGTGCACCAACCAACAAGAAAATGTTACAGTTTCATTGGATGTTGTGCATTCTACCAAGGATTTCTACACGATTATGCAGGCAAATTCGCCCCATTGTACAAGTTGTTGAAGAAGAACGAGAAGTGGAAATGGGAAAGGGAACAGGAAGAAGCGTTTGAAAAAATCAAAGCGGCTTTCATGAATAGTGTTGTGCTGGGTCAACCTATAGGGAACAAACCTTTCATAGTGAGAACCGACGCCAGTAAAACGTCTATTGCTGCCGTGTTGAGTCAGGAAAATGAAGAAGGGCAAGAACGTATAATTGCGATGAAAAGCAGATGCCTGAAGAAATATGAGAAATCATATACGGCGACTGAATTAGAATTGTTAGCAGTCGTGTATGCTACATCTAAGTTCAGGAATGATATTCTGGGACGGGATACACGGATCATAAGGCACTTACCTTCCTGAAGGACAGCAAGAATACAAATGCTCGATTAACTAGATGGGCTATCTTGTTGGCTGAATATGACATTAAAATCCGCTATGTCAAGGGAAAGGAGAATGTGGTGGCCGATTACTTAAGGAGGCAAAATTGGGATGCGAAGGAGGATGAAGAGGTTAAATGCGGAACGGTGGAACGGATTGCTGTGGCAAGGGGTCATATGCAAAAAAAAAGAGGACAGGAAATCAATCACTAAGTTAAAATTACAAAGAGTGTTTGAGTTTAGGGTTAATTGATTTAATTAATGTATCTACGAACCAGTTTATGAATAATTGTAAACATATAGGGCATGGGATGTGAAATGTAATTACTTGATAAGCAACAGCTGTGGATATTGACAGCGAACAGCTGATTATAAAGATTGTAAATAAATTGGTTATGTTTGAAGTTTATTATTGTAAGTAGAGTTAAGGGTTTGTTTATGATTTAATTTTAATTTTTACTTGAAGAAATGAATATGTCAAAGAAAATTGTAATTAGTTTTAAGTGAATTTTTGTAAATATTATGTAATTTTGTTTAAGGGCATTGGTCAGTCAAATTGTTTACGACTGTGGTTCAGTGAGTGTCATTAAAAAATTGTACAATTTTTTAAATTCATTGGGGGCGGGGAAAATGTAACATGAAAAGTTACACACAACAATTCAGGTCAGCTTGCGAGTTGCAATTGTTGAGGAAGTGTCGCAACTCGGGCCAACAATGGAGTCTGGTAAGACTGGCAGTCGTCAGGGAGTGTTCGGAGAAGTAGATTGTGTCGGCGTGACGACGAGGAATGACCACGCCCTGCAGTTATAATTTTTTCTCATGCTCTGAAAAGGATTAAAGCTACGAAAATCCATTTTTGGTGTTTTTTTATGAAAAATACCTGGCGCCCAAAAAGAATTTTAAATCCTCGATTACGGAGGAACGCGGAATCCGCTACAATATATATGTATATATAAATGTATTAAACTTCATGAGTCAGAGAATACGAATGTGATGTTTTACACAAACTCTTTTCTAACGAGGGTTCTTGTAAGTAAAATACAAAACAGTACAGTATATAAGCATATGACAGTGATTGAACAATATATATCATTCAGAGCATCGATACCCATACATAGATATTCAAAAAATAGTACGCACAGTAAAATCTCCAGGTCACATAGCTGTTAGGTAACGTATATTATTCTATTCAGACGATTAAATACAGATAAAAGTAAAATAAAGAAGAATAGAAAAGGAATTTGGTGATTCCAGGAAAAATAGACAGATGGAACAAATACCATGAATTTAAAGGAATACCTTTCATGGTTCTAAACATTTTGTTTAACAAAATATTGTAATTCACCAAATTTAGATTTCTTTGACTATAGCTTAAGTCATTGTACTGTAATATCTGTATGGTCAACATGATTAGGGCCCACATCCGGACAGGAAAAAATAGTTTTAGTGAATGAAATTAATAAGTGTAAATTTATTGTCGCCTTTAGCATCAATTACAACTTAATTTATACTGACAGACGTTAATTATTATTATTATTATTTATCTTTATGCTTTAAAAATATAAATAAATGAAAAATAATTAATCAACTTAAATATAAAAGTACACTTGAGAAATATAATAATAATTTTTTAGTTTAGGACACTTAAGCTTTATCAAAGGGCTACAAATATTGCATATCATTACAAAAATAGATGGGAGCCAATCGACAAGTAAATCAAAGAATTGAAAGGATAAGTATTTTAAATCCGAATATATGCCATAAATTCATTATTTGTATAATGAATATTTGTAACTTATATTCAGATATGTAATTAAATTAATAATATAAATCGCTAATAATATGGCATAAATGACAAGACTGTCTCATGGTTGACAGGACAACAGGAAGTCCGCGAGCAATTTACTATCTTTGAAGTAAAAATTATTCCATTATGAAGTGTCGTACGACTGGCATTAGCAGTTCAGGAAAATAGAGGTCACAGTTCATATTTACTCAAAAACTTTAAAATTCTCTCTGCCTCCCCGGACTTATTTTCCGTAACTTTTAAACCATGACGCAACTTACAGCAACCTTAATTTTCTAACAGTGTTTAAAGTTCTGAGAAGAGAAATTTATAAAGTGGGAGGCAATCAACTCTTCTTATTCCTGACGTGCTTCTAAATAGAATTTTAAAACTCATTAACTTAATTACAAAAATCTTACCTTGCAATTAACAACCTTATATAGATTCATAACCCATGACCTAATACAGAATTCATTAAAATTATGACTCGTAAGAGGAGTGTTCAATCAAATGATACTGTTAACATAAAAGTGATTCTGTTGCACTATAAAATGATAAGCCACATATTTTTATTCAGTGAGTAAACCGCAAGCGAAATGCTTTGAAAACTAATTCAGAACATTAGCCATTGAATGAAGAATTGTTAACATATTTTATTCGGATAACTCATTATACAAAAATTACATTATTTTGACTAAATATGTAATTGTTTAACGACTTGACTCCAGTATTATGGCAGTGAAATTATTCTGTTGATACTTGGCTGCCGTATTTTCGAATTCAATCAAAACTATGAAATTTTGTGTTTGCAATGAATTTATATTGATTGACATTAGTCATAATTATACAGCTAATTCGAGAGCTTATAGGTAATATGATAAATGTCTCAAGTAAATTTCTCTAATTTCGTGCCAGAAGTTGTCTTATCCCCATATAACACCGATAATCTTTCACTGGAAATGTATTCCTTAGTTAAAATAAATGTGAAAAGGCCTTAGATGTTATGAAGAATTGAAGTATTGGAATTGTCATCGACATAAATTCAAATACAAAGAAACATCCTTAATGTTGTAAAACATTGTATACTTAAATTACGTATGAGGCTTAAAAATAAAATAATTTTCGAAACTGTCCGTTCCCTATGCGCTTGCTACTAAAACCTGGGTAATATGAGAGAGAATAAACCTAATCATGTCGGGAATGCCTCGCACTCTCTCTGGGTACTTTTTATCAAAGTTCTTATATGCCGAGACACCTTCACCTATTTTAGGAGGTATATGTACCGGGGTCAAAGACCTTGGGCATATGGCAAGAGCTGTCCGCTGATCCCATTGGATCAGTCGGCCAACTGCCTCCTGAAACTGGTGGAGACACGGAGAAGGGAATGCTGCGTCCCCACAGCAAACTCGTCTCCCGTCATTCGGAAGGGCGTGAGAATAGTACTCAATGCCCGACCTACCTGGTGCAGGTTTTCTAGGGTTTTCCCTGCATCTCTTTAGGTGAAACACCGGGTAGGATCCTTAAACCATAGCCCGGGGGCCCTAGTTAACCCTTGGCTACCTTGCTCTACCTTCCGCATCCCCCATTTTTCAATTCCCTTCCTATGCTATTAAAGGGGAGTTGCCTGTTTCAGGATCACCCTCATGTAGCCTGTTAACCCAAAAAAAGGTCCATATTGGTGTGATATGATTCTGTTTTATTTGGAGAGATCCGTTAATGGGGTGAAAGTTGATTAGTGTAATAAATAGGTTGATAGATGTTCTAAATTTTTACTTCACCTATTGTCTTAATTTGGATATAAATCCCAGTGAAATACTTAATATAACGGCAGGAATAAGCAATAATCAGGCAATTATTAACATTTTAACTATTCAATATGAAATATCTCTGGTAGGATTCTTAAAATATAGTCCGTGGACACTAGTGCCTTCCACTCCATCCCGCATTCTCATTTCATATACCTTCATATGCGATTAGAGAGGAATTACCTCAAAGTGTATTACCGTCATGCAGTGGCGGCTCGTAAGTTATTTAAGTTATGTGCTACATTACCCCAAGCAACAGCAAGAACTTTTACAAGGATAATTGTGGAAAATACTAATAATAATACTACTAATGTTTGAAATAGATGTCTATTCTTCTTTCTTTCCTGCTGGTGAACTTCTCAATCACCTTCATGTTAAATTCTTCCGTTTGTAGGATTAATCTCTTTTCTATTGACAAAATTTCTAGGGCTGTCAGACGATAAATATTTTTTTTGTTAAAATATTTGATTGTGATTTTTAAAAAAACATTACGTACAAAGTACGAATACTATTTCGCTTATAAAATATAATCTGTGATAGACATTTTAATCCAATAAAATATCGTCACAAATTTCTGCAATATCATACGAGTCAAACTTGGAAACGTTCAGCTACCATCTGCCGACAAAAACTTTATTCGACACGACACTGGCAGCTATAAGGACGTCTTATTACATTAAAAAACCTATAAAACTTGAATACATATGGATACATGTGAAATATAAACTACTTTAAAATAAGATTTTTAATTCCTGAATGTTTTCAGTTTATTTTGATTTCGCTGCTTACTCAGTCTCATTCAAGGCGCCGCCTCTCTGCCACAGCACGGGACTTCTGTGAGCAGCGCAACTAGTAGTTTGACGAGGCTTGCGGGTGGGACGGGGGAAGAAGCCGAGTAATGCGAGTGCGTATTTCTCGTTTTTGACAAATTTTGTGCGCTGCGCGCTCTTTAGCTCTGACCACGGCCAGTGGCAGCTTTTAGCGCAAGCGAACGCACCGTGAAAGTCGAAACAGAACTTCTCACTGTTAAAAACAATTATTGTAAATGTTCTCAAATGAAGAAAATTATAATTCCTCCTACATTCATTTATGTGCTGTAGCACATGACCACAAATTCAATAGCCGCCACTGCCTCTCAATCTAAAAAGAAAAGTAGGCGTGGATGGGTGGAGAGAGACGTTGTTCAAGTCACGAAGTCAGGGTAGGCTTATAAATGAAACTTCCATTGTTCGGAAATTAGGCATGTGAAAAGAGAGGGGTATTTCGACTGTGTGTTCCCACTGTCCAACTAAATAGCAGGCAGTCGCCCCGCCCTTTAAGCTGGTAGTTTATAGCCGCATTGACTCGTAGACTTGTTTCGAACATACTTCGAATTATTACTTCCAACAATTTATTTGTTCATTGAGCACAAATTAATAGTTCAAGGATTGTGAAAATACACTACACATGAAAAAAGCCGGGAGAAAGGTACAAATTGGACTATATTATAGCGAGACAGAGATATAGTAATCAGGTGCTGAACTACAAAACTTACCCAGGAACAGAAGTGAATTCCGACCATAATCTGTTGATTATGAAATGTAGGTTCAAAATTAAGAAACTCGAGAAGGAATTAAAACAAAAAAGGGGAATTAGAAAAAGTGAAACAACAGGAGTTTCAAAGAAGATATTAAGAAGATTAATAGATAAAGGAGAAAGAAACGATGTAAAAGAGAAATTGGCACTCTTGAAGAAAGAAATGACTACGGCTGCTAACGAAAAAATAGGAAAATAGCTCAGACCAATAGATAAGCATGGATAGCATAAGAAATAATAAAAATAATTGATGAAAGGCATAAATATAAAAATACGACTGATGAAAATAATAAAGAGCAGTACAGGCGCTTGCAGAATGAGATATATAATAACTTCAAAGCAGTCTAAGTGGCTTGGCTCTAAGAGAAATGCAAAGCGGTTCAATATTTCATTGTGAATTAAAACCCTACGGTTTGCCGATGATATTGCAGTATTAGGGGAGTCAGAAGAAGATTTGAAAACCATATTAAGTGGCATGAAAATGGTCCAGGAGTAAGAGTTCAATATGAGGATTAATGGAGGGAAAACCAGGGTAATGAAGTGTAGTATAGGGATCAGTGGAATGACAATTGGTGTGCTGAATGGAAGGCTACCACTTGGGCAGCGTAATAACAAGGGATGGTAGAAGTATAGTAGACATAAAGAGTGGGATAACACAGAAAAAGAATGCTTTCGCAAAAAATAGGAATTTACTTAGGGTAACATAAATGTGCATATTTGAAAATCGCTGGTAAAAATGTTCGTATGGAGCGTGGCGTTATGTGTGATACGACTCGTGGGCGATAGGAGTTGCGGAAAGGAAAAGAATAGAAGCCTTTGAAATGTGGTGCTATAGGAAAATGCTGAAAACCATACGTGTGGATAGAATCACTAACGACGAAGTTTTAAGCAGAGTAGGTGAAAAGCGAACAAAATGGAGGACGTTGACCAAGAGAATGGATAGATTAATAGGGCACGTTTTGAGGCATGACAAAAGAGGGAGGCCAAGGAAAAAGCTAATCTGATTAGGGAGGATGTGGGATATAGTAGATATTCGGAAATGATAAAGCTTGCGGAATGTAGGTTAGCATGGGACCAGTCTTAGGATTGAATACCACAACAACAACACAATTTATTTCCAAATATAGATAAAAAAAATGGTCAGGTATGATGTGTGCTGTGGGTTTTACTATCGGGGCTTCCTTTATGTTTTCATATACCATTAAACCGATTTCCGTGAAATTGTTTTGTTAAGTAGAGATCATCCCAGAGAAAATGTCTGGCAATCATTTAAAGACTTCTAGTCCTTATCTTTCCTTTTTTCATGCTAAAAGAAGGTTCCACGTCCATAATTTGATCTGCGGCCACTTTTTTCCATTATGCGTTTCTATACAACTTACCGATTATCATAAAATTTTGGTTAATTGAGTTCAGCCCAGAGAAGATTTCTGTCGATTATCAGAGTCATAAACAAAATGATTAGTAAGTTGCAGTGCGAGTGATTAGGGCATGTTGTGTAGAGACTAGGGCAGCAGGCACTCAATTTTATCTTTCGTAGATATATACATGAATCTACACTCTTTATTTCACGCTAATCAGACTGAATAGATGGTCAAGTATGTTCCTCTTATAAATATAATTAACCATTTCTGTGTCTTTTTATATGTATATACTTAATTAGGGTACCAGAGTTAAATTAGAGCGTAGCTCTTTCTAAAAACCTTAAATGAGCTTAGCAGCAGTTCTTGGATTCAACCAATTTAACAGCAGCTCTCAAATAAAGACCCAATCAAAGTGAAGCAAGGCAATTGGTTGCAGCAAGTTTTAATGAACAGTGAAGTATAAATCTGTGTAGAGTAGGGAGTCACATAAATGATCTTATTAGCCGTTTACTCAGGCCGCGTTATGTACGGTTTCGGTCATGGCTATGGTCTTATTCAAATTGACACAAAGAAGTGATTTCATTTATTACCGTTTTTAAGTTTTACAAAATTTACAATATAAATGGTTAATACATCATTCAGCAAATTTGTTGTAATTTAAGACATAATAATTAACAGGAATCATTACAATTTTCTTTTCATTACCTAAAACGAAATTATTATGTTTTAGTCACATTATTTAAGAAGCTCGTTTTAATTTAGAATCAATAGGTACGACGTTCACGACTTAGTATTTAGCCCGAGGAGGCGAGTAACATAACTCCAGTAGATTTCTTGTCTCGATTAAGATATTGAGTCAATTTCTGCTGTCATAAATTACGGGGTGCAGGAAAGTAGCTAATATAAATTAATTATACTCACAACTACAAGAAAAATTATACCAAAAATGTACTGAATTTGACAGAAACACGTAAAAAATCTTGGATTAGATTAACATAAATTTTAAAATTAAAATATACTTGAAAAGTAAATGAATTTTGATTATCGTTTACTCCAAAATTGGTAATGGCATTAATTATTTGGTATTTTCTTATCATTATTAGTAATTAGCCTCAAGATGAATAAGGCTGGGTAAATATCCAAAGAGAAACCAAATGAAGAAAATATTGACGAATGTTTTGGTTACTTTGTAAATCAGTTGTTAAATGACCCTTTAGGGTTACATATTTTATGGAAGTTCTACGGCATACGCCACTAAAATGTATTTCCATGCTAAAACTTGACGAAACCTAAATAAGGAAGATGTTCAAATTGAAGTTTTAGCTTAGGAAAGTACATAATCAGTTTTTTTGGGAGTTGGACTTAGGAAATATCCGTGCCTTCTCTTCTTCAGTGATCGAAGTAAGGAGAAATCAGGAAAGAAAATAGGAAAATTGCGGTAATTCAGAGTACCGACAAAAATTGAACGTAATCAAATATGCTAGAAAGTTTTAAGATTTAGTTTAATGAAGAATGTTTCTGAGCTTTGGAAGCCAATGAACCTGATCGAACTATGAGTAATTCCTAGAATTTCTCCCTAGTTGTCTTATTTCCATCCTCCTCCCCCAATGTTCTACGTTGTATTAAAGAGGGATAAAAACTAATCAAAATACAATTTTCTATCATCGTCCTGGTTCATTCCGGTCTGTTGCTAGCTTAGCAACGTAAGTGGAAACCGGAGTATTTCTGTGGACGTGTCTAGGAAACTAAATCCAGCATCGAACATTCCACATGCCTTTTCTTACCAGCAACGACCTTTGATTTTAATTCAAAAACCAGCGCTAGCAAGACTTTATGCTTCGAATAAATATTAATAAGCAATTATTATTAAAAAAATTACAGCTATGCGACACCATAGAAAAAACTTGCTGTTGAATGATGGAATAATTTAATGCAAAGATAGAAAACCACGTACAAGGATAATGCTTTAAAATTTGAACCTAATAAATCAATTCAAAAACTTTTAAGAATGAAACTAAATTTATAAGGTATGAGAGGAAGAAGTTGATTGTGCTAGATAAGAAAATATCTAGAATTTCTGCCAGGTAGTAATAGGACTGCGGCGTAATTATATTAATATTAAATATATTATTGCAGTGTTTTCTTCATTTTATATTAATCTTATATTATATTTCTAACGTTAACATTACATTAATAGATTTATTTCTTAAGTAAATATAAAATTTACCTTTAAACAAATTCAACAGATTTTATTTAGACCTCGTTGACATATGATGAATCAACCGTTTCAAAATTAATAATTCCATGTTAGTAAAACAATATTATTGTGACGTTTTAATTTAAAGTAATTAAAAATTCTTGTTTATTTTTTTAAAAAGTCCGAATAATAAATGCCGTTTTCATCAATCGCTATTTTTATGAAACAAATCAATAACGCTACAGTCCCCATAGGGACTAAAACGTAATTTTCATTACTAACCGAGTGAGATTGTAATACAGTGTGGGTGTTGAGAGTGATCATGCTTTGCTTTTAATTGCTCGTCGCCCATTAACTGACGCGTAGTTTTAAAGGTGAAGGAGCCTTAAGCAAGGTGCAAATCATTAGGAGACGAGTTCACGTGAGAGCATTCTTCAGATTACAAAGCTTGAGAAAGACTATTAAAGAACCTTACTAATTCGAGAGGAATATGAAACCTTTAGTAGCTCTCCACACGCCTAATTTGATATTATAGGAAACCAACTTATGCCATATCACACATAATTTCGTTAGTGAGTCTAGTCAAGATGTAAATACACATTTACATTATAGTTTAAACAAACAGTTTAAAACCTGCTACTGTATACAAAAGCTTAATATAATGGTAGTGCATTGTTTCAAGATGTGATGTTTGTATTATTTCATTAACAGCATTTAATACTTAATAGCCAAATTATGCAAAACAACATTAAATGTGATATGTAATATTTCGTTTCTTATTTATTTTCTTCAAAAAGGACATTAGAGAAGTGATGTTTTTGTATCTTTATCGATCACAGTTATAATTAATTTCCGCCTCCGTAGAATAACATTATGAGCAACGCGAACAAGTTGTTATTCATCATTTCAAAGACGTTCCAGCAGCGACAGTTCATTTGACGGGTGTGTTTTTATGCGTGAATTCTCTCTTCAGGCTTTATGGTCGGTATTGTATAAAAGTGCGGCAGATGAAAGCAGAACCATAGTATTGTGCTGGTGCGGCAATTCAGTGGAACAAGGTGTTGTGAGTTTGGAGGGTCAGTGATCTGGAGCAGCGACCAGGGCCAGATCACAGCGGACAAAGTTTCGGGTAATGGTGTGGAAGTGGGGTACTTTTGGTAGTCCGAAGTGGCAGATTGATGTAAACGGCGAGACAGAGAGAAGTGTGTTTCAGAAAGACGGAGGAGAAGCGCGTGGAGATTGGAGATTGAATTAAATGGTCGTGGAGACGAGACAGTTTGGTGAGAGTGCAACGAGTAAAGTGAGTACGTACATAGATAAGAGAAGTCGGAATGTAACAGCAGAGTCAGTAATTCCATGGCTTGAAGAGTGATACAAGGTGGAATACGCATGTACACAGCGAAAGGAGGCGTCATCACAGAGGTGCAATGCATGTCCCTGTTCCGGCATGTGCGTGTGCATAATCTGCAGACACCGCAATGCACTGAAACCTCAAAATTGTAAGCCCTCCCCTACCTCTTTTACTTTGTGCGGCTACAATAACTGGACATGCCACTGGGCATTTAAATGTTAAATATAAATTTCAGAGACTTTGTTAATGTTTTTGATTAACTTGGAATAAAATAGTTTTAAGTGAGTGTGAATGGTGTGTAACAGCTATATTCAATGATTTAGGAATTGAGGGACTGCGTTAGACACTACATTTAAAACTATTTGTTTGTTCTAAAGTATTCTAAATTGTCGAAAATTTGTCCCGTACTATTCAATAAACCTGCCCCATAATTAGTAAAGCAAAGACCCCTGAGAATCTCATGCTCGGTACAAGAACTCTTGAGTCTGGTTCGACACTTACCATCTCACTCGGTAATCACGTGGTTCGCGATTGCCATTTTCGTTATGATATATATATATATATATATATATATATATATGTGATAAAAAGGCGGATTTTGTAACGTTGTGGCGTTATGAGGCCAACAACAATGGCTAGTCGGCCGAAAGATGGTGGTTCCCCGCGGGGGAGGCCCGCCGAGCGTGTATAAAAAATGACGGTGGTGAACCCCCGCGGGAAAAATGAGGGCGGGGAACCCCGAAATGTTGAGAAATAGAGGAATTCCCGTCGGAAGGTTTAAAAGGGAAGCCGATGGGTGGCTCGAAACCAGACCCGAGAAGACAGGCGAGTGGACCAGACCCCAGAAGGCACGCGAGTGGAGCAGAGGGCAGAAGGCAGGCGAGTGAACCAGAGAGCAGATAACCAGAGAGCAGATAACCAGAGAGCAGATATCCAGAGAGCAGATATCCAGAGGGCAGAAGGCGGGCGAGTGGAGCAGAGGGCAGAAGGCAGAAGTGAAACAAGGAGAGGAGAGGACGTGGCTCGACCCCAGAAGGCAGGCGAGTGGACGAACGTGAGCAGACGTGATCAAATCCTGCAAGACGCCAGAGAGACGCACAAACATTCGAGAGGTGGATGTTTGTTGGCCCAGTAATTGCGGGTAAGCGATAAAAAAAATGTGAAACTTGCTCATTGCTCTGGATAAATAACATTCAATGATTTTTCTTTCTATTTTCAGCTAATGCATACTCCATCTCTTGAGAGACCCAAAATCCCCTGAGATTAAGCACGTGTCTTCACTTAAATTAATAAACAAAAATATTAATAAATGTTTTTATACACAAAAAGTATATTATAATATATATATATATATATATATATATATAATATCTGTGTATGCACTGCCGCACGTTCCGGTAGTAAACGGATCCGAGAGATCGGGTAAGAATTACATACATATCTATTAAGTTGTGCTCAGGGCTCATAACCAGTAACGATATTTCTGTTGCGAATGAAAGCAGAGAGGTATCGACTTTGAGGATGGAAGGATACAAGGCGTTAATGAAACTGTATTAGATCGTGAAACGAAATTGAGTAAAGCCTTTGCTAAATGTAATTTAGAATGAATGATATGAAGAAGATATAATTGCATATTCCTGAAATAGATGCGTTGTACTAGGACTTTCAGTGTACTCTATTTAGTCATTATTATAATATATAAGATTAATGGTTGCTTTCTCCAAACAAAACAATCACATCGCTAAATTATCTACAAATATTTTAGATAAATTGGAAGAAAGTTTTCTTATTGGATTAAAAATATTATTGGAGGATCCTTGGCGCAAGTGCGCATGTCACTGAAACTACGGAGGGGGGGGGGGAGAGACAAATGGTAAAACATTCCAAAGCTGATACGAAATTACCGTAATAGGGAAACAATGCATTTTGACGGGAATTCTTTCAACGCTATCTGTTTAAGAACTATTACTATAATCACGAGGCTGTAGAGAGGACAGTACAAACCTTGGGGCAGTAAAGACGAAAAAACTTTCATGACAAATTAAACGTGATACAGTCATATTACTCGTTTATGCGGATTTCTTAGTATCAAAATACTAACTAATAAAACTACTCATTATTTACTTACCTTTGTATCATATAATGATAAAAATAATATCGTTATTGTTACTGCAACATGGTTGTCTTCAAATTAGTGCCCAAATGAGTGGACGCATTTCTTCATACATTGCTTTCACTGCTCATTTCTCTTCTGCGTGTAGCAGA
Organism: Eucriotettix oculatus; assembly: GCA_034510155.1. Taxonomy (NCBI): domain Eukaryota; kingdom Metazoa; phylum Arthropoda; class Insecta; order Orthoptera; family Tetrigidae; genus Eucriotettix; species Eucriotettix oculatus. The sequence goes on along the minus strand of CM067377.1, from coordinate 6,329,519 downwards.
AAATTTTTACGACCCGCGAGATACATTATAATTTTGCAAAATATAATTTTTTCTGCAATAGTTTTGTTGTGACGAGCTACATGATGGTAATTCGATAAATGGCAACTCCACTTCATATGGGGATATATAAATTTACTTAGGGCTCGCCGGGTTATGATGCATTTCCAAAGTTGCCCCCAACACTATTCGGATTGGTCGCTCCGGATATAACAAATAAAGTTGTCACTTGAGATTATTAACAATTCAAAAATAAGTCTCTTTTAGTTACGGCGTGAGGTTGTCTTGATTAAGCTTGTAACGGTCAAACACATCTACTCGGACTTGGTGGTGTGGAGTAAAAAGTAAAGAGGCATTGTTTGGCAAACACGGGTAATAGAAGTCAGGCATTTGGGCGCCAGCGGAGATTGTCCCACGGCCGCTGATATGTGGTGACCGAGGCTGGGAAAAACTTGGATTTTACCCCAAAACCTAGGATGAGTGGTGTAAACAATTCCTCCCAGTGAAGAGAAACAATAACTTTTCCCGCCACCTTGGGGATATGAATTAAAGAGGTGTCGAAGAATTATTAAAAAAAACTTGCAGATAGGGATGGAGACACAGATATCAGCGCATATGACCTGATATGAGATATTGTGAAGAAAATAGCAGATGATGAAATTACCGGACAGATAGTCCGAGGAGACGAGGATAAAACTGCAAATTGTCTGAACCACGGACAATAGCAGCTGCTGTGAGGCGTGATCAACAAAGTCCCAACCGTATGTCGATTTCCTGTTCTGCCAGGTCTGAGTAACTTCTGTGTTAAATATTTTCGCTCTATGAGAAGACCCATGTAATTCGATCCTAACTGTTGAGATCTAGAATTTAATCTAAAGAAATTTATTTGTATATATTTTTTTTAATATATTGCCACATCTCAAGACCTGCAGTGATGGCAGAGCGGTAGAGTGCCGGACTGCAGACACGTAGACTCGTGTTCGAGTCCCACCCGATGCCCCATTTTTTATTTCTTTACTTTATTTACATTGTTTGCCTTTACTTTTTAGTATTTTCTGTTTCGAGAATGTTCTGCTTCTGGAATATTCCATGTATGTATAAATAGGACTGGATTCCAAATTGGAGTCAGTCTTACGCAGTACGAGATTTGTACAGCACTCCGCCGTTAAATAAACGCATATACTACCTATGTTGTTGAATTTCACGATCCCTTACAACGTGACATTTCTGGTGGAGGCGCCGGGTAACATCTAAAGTTAACACACAGTGGGTCCTATTAGACCTTGACAAAGCCGGAGACTCCAAGGCTTGAATCCGGAATTCGTGCCATATACAAAACCAACCAACTCTGTGATTTATCGAAGGTTGTTAAAATTAATTGGTGTATCTGCGGATAAGTTTAAGAAAAATGGTAAACAATTAATGCGTCAGATGAAAGTTCGTAGATATGAATGTAATGTAAACGCAGTGAATAAGCAGATTAAGGGACAGCGAGAACAGCTGATCATGGTTCTCAACAAAGATGATGTAATTAAAGGTTTTGCAAATAGATTTAAGAAAAGCTCCCGAAAAATGTACAAGAAAAAATTACTTGGGAGAAAAGGTTGTCGTAAAATTAAGCGAAACTTAATGTTTAGCAGAAAATTTGTTTCCATCTCTCAAAAATATGCACCCTATGGTAAGAACAGAGTAAAAGAAATTTTGTATGTGTTAAATAGTTGTGACGATTGTGGGTTTCCTTGGAATCCAGGGGGGAAAACCGGATGCTGTATTTTTACTAATGTCAAAGATTTTAAATAAATTGGTTATGTTTGAAGTTTATTATTGTAATTAGAGTTAAGGGTATGTTTATGATTTAATTTTGATGACCGTGAATTGTATTTTTACTTGAAGAAGTGAATATGTCAAAGAAAATTGTAATTAGTTCTAAGTGAATTTTTGTAAATATTTTGTAATTTTGATTAAGGGCGTTGGTCAGTCAAATTGTTTACGACTGTGGTTCAGTGAGTGTCATATTAAAAAATTGTACATTTTTTAAACTCATTGGGGGCGGGGAAAATGTAACATGAAAAGTTACGATGAACAATGCAGGCCAGCTTGCGAGTTGCAATGCCAACAATGTGGTCTGGCGAGACGTTGGGTGGTCCGCAAAGGGAGGGACGGGGTTATTGGAGAAGCAGGTTGTGTCGGCGGGATGATGAGAGAATGACCACGCCCTGCAGATATAATTGTTTTTCATGCTCGGATTGAAATTAAAACTATTAAACTCAATTTTTGGTGTTTTTTTATGAAAAATACCTGGCGCCCCAAAGGAATAAGAAATCCTCGAATACAGAGGAACGACGGATCTGCTACAAATAGTATACCCATTTAGTGATTTCATTAAATAATTAAAATATTACACCCATAATCGTTTACACATTTTTCTAGTGCAGTGTAAAATGTTGCCTCAATTTCCTAAGGAAATCAATTTGTTGATTATTATGCGCCCCCACTTCCTTTCGTATTCCTTACAGATGTCCAAAACCGCCGCCAAGACTTGTTGCAGCTTCCTTTACGTAGTTGTACATTCAATGGCAACGATAATTTATAAGCGCAAATTATTTTGCTACTAACAGATTAAGTTATGATACCACGTCAGACGATTCGCAGTAATCTTCTCCAAGACATTACATAAGTTCAAATTGAGGTCTATTGGGCTGCAGCTTCCAAATTCAGTTTTAAGCAGGCGCGGTATTAGTATGGTTTTGATTTTTTATCTTATTCTGTTTGTAAACTGAATTTTCTTTGGTAAATGCTATTTATATTTTCCAATAGCGTTTCTATTTGGTTATCTTCTATTTAAAAAAAATTAAATTTATTTTACAAGCCTTTCCTTTTTGCTGCTGATACACCAATTAATTTTTCTGAAACCTTATTACTTTTAGTTAATAGTTTGACAACGCTATGGATATTTTATAACGATGTCCTGGATATCAAAGAAAATGAAAACTATTTCCATGAGCTACGAATTCCTCGCTGGAGCTTCCATTTTGATTTAATTGGATGCATTGGTTGCAGCTGGATTTCAGGATGAAACGTAAATATTCACGTCTCAACAACTGTAATACAGTTGACCTCTCTGCGATAAATATGCTTATCAATTTACTTATCCGACTCCATCCTGCGCAGTCTACTCACCCAAAGTAATGGAGTCGATCCTTGGAGTTATAACTTATCATTACAAAGCTAAAATCAATAACCGCACAACCAAAAACAGAAAATAGTTTCTGGTTAGTCTTATTTTTGGTTAAATGAGTTAACCGTTTTTGGGTTGCTCAGAAATACGTTAGGCTTCTTTTTTATATTTATAGCACAAAACTCAAGGCACGTCTTCCCAGTTTATTTAAGTTCATCATTTCGTCAACTAAATGTAAGCCAAAAGTAAGCTATCATGTAGAAATTTATCAATCACACTTTAAGCATTATCTTATATTGTTTCTTTTAATTATTATTGTCATTATATACTATTTTATTTAATATACATATTGTTCCAATTAAACAGTTTCAAAATATACTAACTTATTTTTACATGGAACATGGAAACTTACTGTAGGTAGATATAATGTCAAATGAGACTTTTGTGGATTAATACCAATAATACGATTTTGTGGTAAAATGTTTTTTTAGAATTTACTTATATCATTATCCAGAATGTTGATATTCACTTCCCAAACATTGTCTTCCTTTATACCTCGCTTTCATATAAAGAAAATCAATGTATTCTGTTTTTGATATTATATGACTAGCACTTATCCTTTAATCTCGCTGATGTAGTCTATTCAAGCAATTCCTCAAACTTCTCAATATACAAAACAAGCTGCATCTGTTTATGGCGATACCCTACAGCTACTTTCAAAATTTCCACTATTTTGGTCACTTTCAGGAATGTATCTATTTTAATTTCTTCTTCACTTTTCTCACAACTGAGAACTAATGCCACCTTTTAGAGTGTCATCATGTCTGTTATCTGTCTTTACTATCCTCTCAGCATCGGTCGTTAATAAATGAAGTCACCTACCCCTCGCCTCCGAGGGTGAGATGACTTCCTTTATTGACGGCTGGTGCTGCGTAGACAAAATATAATTTTCTGCCAAGCTTTGAAATATTAAATAAAGTTTACATATTCATCTTTTGATTATTAAAAGAGCATTACAGTACTGGTCCAAAATTTTGAAGATGTATTAGAACCTTTGCCATCGCCTGATGTTTGAAAGACTCGAGATATTTGTATCAGCTCTCCGAACTCGTCAGACTACAAATACAGCAGAGCAACGCAATAACAGTCTACCTTATACGATATTGGATTCCGCTAGAACTAAGAGATGAATAAAACAGCCATTACACTAATTGATGGAGTAATGAAAAGACGCAGTATGGAAAGAGCTGATGTAACCAGTTATTGTCCAAGACACAAAATCATAAAAGACTCAAATAAATTACAACAATAATATATAGGATTTTTCAATAAGGGCGGGTGGATGAAATAAAACAATCTGTATGTAACTTATAAAAGAATTTATTTTTCATGTGAAAAGGCAGACTAGGACCTTTCAAATAAAATATAATAATTTCGTTCATACCTCACCCACAGCTTGGGCGACTGTGGACTGTCACTATATATTATTCCCTTGCCTCAAATATAGTTTATAGCACAATGTAGACAAGCTAAAATTGAATCTAAGCTACAACAAAATTTTTATTATTATTATTCTAATGGCTCAACAGCCCTCTTGAGGGCCTAAGCCTACCGAGATATTCTAAGCTCGGATCGAAACGTTAGGCATGTTTAAAATTATTTCAGTAATGTTCTTCTTTCTGTATTTGTCTGTTAATAGTCCTATTTTATCATTATAAGACATTCAATTACATACAATTACTACTGGAACTAGGGAAAAAATTATAAATTTAAAAATAAATACACCACAGGTATAATGGTCTACTAAATGAATAATCTACTAAATTTAAGTAAACAAAGAGACACGATAAAGCTATGTGTTTACTAAGTGAAAAAAATTGGTGACATACAATGTAATCTACATAAAATTTAACGCCAATGCTTACAAACAATACGAGACTATCTTAACTAACTGCAGTCAAATAAAAGGCAGGTCATGGGCATGAATACTGTAGGTGTGGATAATCCAACGATTTCGAAACTTATAGATGGACTTGAAAAGTGCAGAGCAGTCGAGACTTTTAGAGCAACTTTTTGCTAGTCAGAAGCCATTAATAAAGTTAAAAAATATCGTGACGCATTTAAAAGAATATTGTCAAGTGAGAAATTATGCGAGCGCATCATTCTACGTTATTTACACTGAATAGCTTACAGTAATATGGTAAAAAATTAATATACCAATCATTAAGAATAGTTTAACTTTTATAATATGAATGAAACATAGTTTGAAGTTGTGGTAGGCGTTTGCACCCACACACGTGTTTATATGAAAAACAATTTTCCCTATATTTTTAAAAAAAGTATTATATATAGGGTACAATTATTAGGAGCGGGCTAGACTGCTTACTAAGCAAACGACAGAACAATAATGAACGCGATTGGTTAATTTAACATCCAATTGATATGATACAAATAGACAGATGAGAAACAGGAATCAGTACCACTACAGGATCGCCTATTTGAAAAGGGAGATTGGCAGGTCAGTCCTTTAAACCTGAATTTGTGACTTGAAAACATCTCTTCCAATAAACAACCTCTTTGAAACAATAAGAAGGAAAGGACATATTTCAACCTGGACAAAAAATGAGCCACCAAAAACAACAGCCTCCAAGAGAAATCCGGGAGGACCCTTTCAACACACCCCGCCAGGCAGACGAAGACGGAGAAAAAGATAATAAAAGAAGGAGCGGAGAAGATTTTCGGTCATTTCATTACATTACATTACATTACTTTTGACATCCGTCTACAGCATTTTGCGGAGCACCTGGATCTTCAAGCGGTGATACACAACTTTCACGTTTCTCGCCATTGGCTATATTTAGAGTGTGAGTAAATCTTCGATGCTATTTTTTTTTATATATGCCCTCACTTAATCCCTATAAAAAGCTACTGCTCTCCAGTGAGCAAGCAGCCGGCCCAAAATTTTAAATGCAATGATCTTTGTAATTTTTCTAACCCGAATTATTTGAATTTAATATAATAAAATTGTTCCTTTTTTTATTCAAATTTCAATTTCTTGCATCGCTAGACTGTTACGATCCTGATAAGAAGGTAAACAGGAACCGACCTTTGTCGATCTTCTTTTAAAGTATCAAAAATATAGTCTATTATTACATTAGTTCAGTTATAGCAATATTACCAGCCATTTTAAACAGATTATATGTAAATATTCATATATGTATATAAGTTTATTTTTTTTATTTAACCTTATTTTTAATCCACAGGTTATAGCAGAAGGTAGTCAGCAAGGCGTTAACGTAACAGAAGGTGATGAAGAAGCAGCAGCTGCGGTACGTTTTGAATGAATGTATGAATGTTTGTGTATAATGTACCCATAGCGTTTGGTAGCCTTTTTTGCAATTTTCATATTTTATGTAAGAATGTGTATATTCAACGATGACATTTAAGTAATGACAAAATATTAGTATGTTATTATATGCCGCAGTCATTGCGGAGTAATTTCACGTGGAAGGAACTCCGTCCAATAGAAGAGGAGGCAGGACCTCCACTTAAAGATGTCACCGCTCCTGCGGTGACGCCTTGAGGAAAAATTCATAATTACTTCAATATTATTAATTTACTAACTCTTTGTTTCAACTAAAGGGTGTATATACAATTCTTCAAATAAATACAATCATCATTATATATAAATATCACATCTTTAAGTTGCACCCTGTGTAATCTGAGAAAATACAAAACACTTCAACACATTTTAGTAGTGTCCTTTATATAACACTCTGACGGCGAAATATTTTGTCAAAATTCAACCCCAAATTGTTCTCAGATGCAACGATAAAGTCAACACGCTAAATTTATACTTGTTCATTACCGGTAAGCTAAAACTTCGAGCGTTTGCAATGGGCGAATATAACCAGTGTATTAAAATATTTGCACAAAGATTTTCTTAAAAAGTATAAAATACTATTAATATACACTAAAATTAATACTGGTATTGTCCAAATTTTACTAGATAAGTGGGGTTGAAGATAGTGCAACCAAAAATCGAAATTTCTATATTTGTATGTGAACGTTTCAATTCCGTATTGACCATTTGTAATGTGTATCCACTTAATACTAATAAATGTACTGACTAATTGATATTCATATTTTGCATTATTAGAATACAGGAAACAAAATTACCTGTTTTACGGTATTTTCGAATTTTTTTAGGAATACTAATGATAGTAAGCTTTGAATTCATAATTTAAAAAATCTACAACCACCTTTCCCCTTTAATTCTTCTTCGTCCTCATGCATTGCATAATTATTTTTCATTTGGAATATAAACAATTTAATTTGATAGAAAATAGTCAACATTAAATGATAAGATAAATACCAGACAACTTTTCTTCAAATGTTGTTGCTTTCGTTAAATGATTGAGAAACGCAAGAACGACCCACGGCATAAGCCAGAGACGTTTGAATCATCTGACAAAAGCAACAGGATTATAAAATCGGTGTTCACAATTTGTCTCTCAATTTCGTCTGTGCCTTATTTTTCTATTTATATTTTGAAGGATAAATATTTTTACTATTCAATTTTCTATTACTGCTTTTGCTCTTATGTATCTATTTTTTTATTCAGACGTATAACTTTGTTAAGATATTGAAAAGGTAAAACAAAGTGACGGTAAAACCAAACACAATTATACTAAACAATAAACTGTCACGGCATTGACTTGTCGATTTATTTATTTTGAGGGTATTTTCGCCGAGTGTCAAAGTGAAATATGTCGTCAAAGAGAAAGTGGAGAGTGCGCATGTCCGGACACGAGCTTATAAGCGTCCTTAGCGCCGCGGCGCTGCGAGTTCCTGGCCAACGTCCGCGGAGAAAAGCAGCCAAGGTACGTTCCTACAGGCCTACATTCAAGACATTTAACTCTAATCACTAACGTTTCTCAAAGAATAGAAGTGATATTACAATACTCTGCAAAATCTGACTGAATTGAGCGTCAGTCTAAGCAATTAGGTCCAGTTACTCTTGGTTACTGTTGCGATCACTACCTAGGTTTGTAACAGGTACAAAAATCTTTCAAATCAAAGTTTAAATAACAATATCCAATCATATTAGAACAAGTAATGAAAATGTGAGATTATTTCTACTTTATTTGAAACTTGGAACGCCAAATCTCAATCACACAAAATTATATTATTTATATTGCCCTGTCTTTACGATTATGTTTTGTTATTGTTATACAAAACAAAATATAGTTTACAACCAACAACAGACTTTTTATTAAGAAAATTTATTAACTATAAATTTATATCTTTGGAAACATTTAAAATCAAATTAAGCGTCATGTATGATACATTGAAAACTTCACCCTAAATCTGCCGTATGACACTGAAATACAATTACAAATCGTACTGTATTTTTCAGTTCTAAAGACTAATAATAATAAGTTTTTATTTCCATTCACAGTAACTCAATATGGGAAACCTAAAGGCCCAACATGTAAGAAAGTAAAATATAATTGTTTCGTAATAATAGCTATTTAAATGTTAAAAAAGAATTGCTACATTCATTAATTTACAAAATATAGTAAACGAAAACAAAATTTTTATACAATTGAAGACACGCTAAAAAGTACAAGTTTTTTGTTGATTTCTAAAGTTATTACGTCCTGATATATTTTTAAAATTTAACTTAAAACAAATAGTGGCGGTAATGGGGACATAGCCATTCTGATACATTACAAATAGTTTGTTACACTAATATTTCACTTAAGTCTGTTATTCTGCAAAAAAATAAATAAATGTAAATCAAAACGACCAATTCACAGACATACTAGAACTTTTATTTAATCACGTCCCCGTCTTAGGAAAAAATATCGTTGAATAAATTGGATCAATTTAAGTGAAAATATTTAATTTGTATATAAATTAATAAACTTTCCGGTTTCTTAGCCGGCTTCAGTGGTCTAGTGGTTAGCGTCACTGTCTCGCACAACAGAGATCCCGGATTCGATTCCGGTAAGGGCTTTGGTGTTTCTGTACGTCTTTGAGTGCTGTTGGCCAATACCCACCAACTTGAAACTCAAACTGATTAAAAGAATGGCGATCACTGTGTCCAAAATCTCGACATTAGAAGGATTAAGAAGACAAGATAAAAAAAGTAAAATTTTTCTTAATTAATTTAGTTAAAATTTGGATATATTGTTGATGAAAAGTAGTTAAAATTAAGTAATACGTCTACTTAGTCTGTGAATTGTTGATCACCCTCATGTAGCCTGTTATCCAAAAAAAAATCATCTATTCATAATTAAATATTTTTAAATGTTACACTTAATTATAGAAATTGTTTGAATAACTACTAACACGTTAATAAACTGGTAAATAACTTAAATGTATTCTATAAATAATTTAATATTATGATGGTCTGTGATCACAGAAATTAACGTAAATGACCGTATTTACCGAATTTATCCTTTAGTAGAATGTATTTATATTATTAGAACCAAATGGCAATATCTAATATCCCTGATAATTTTAAGTAATATAAATTATTATAACAGTGAAACAACATCTAATTATTTTCATAATAATTTAAATAAATAAATGAACTTGCGTTTGAAAACTATTAAAATAATAATTGTGATGTTCCGAACTTTTATGGGATATCTTCAGGTATAACATTTTTTATAATTTTGTAAACAAACCTATAATCAATTAATAAATTAGTCAAGTAAAATTATTAATTGAATAAAGGATTAAGTACAAAAATATGAATAGGAAGACTAATGGCCATTTATTTATATCAGTATAAGTTATTGCCCTAGAAATAAATTGCATAGATAATTTTCATCTGTAATTAAACTATTGATAATATAGATGGCTTCAGATGTTTCAAAATATGAAATGTGTTAATTGTTGATTCTCATTTTCTGTAAGTAATTAGAATGGAAGACAAACGTTTCATGCTGAATATTTTAGTGAAATATAAATGAAGTGATAATTGTGAAAAACAAAAACAGAGGTATGTTCTGAAGGTGTTCATGACATTAAAGCTACATCTTAAGATAAGTTCTTTACTTTGAATATATAAGTAATATATTAATAAAATAAAATTTTTGCATCGAATTAATGGAATTCTCAATATAATTCGACTTATTACATTCAATTATTAGGAATTATAATGTAAATGAAATAGCTGCTTCCTCTTAACATGATTGATTTTATTCATTGGCCTTAAACTTAGATAAATGTAGAGCATGGCAACAGTACAAGATTCATACGAATATAATAAGATATGAGAAACAAAAAATATTATAAAGAAAGTGTAGATAACTGTTCTGGGGACCCCAGAGAGAATGTGGCAAACGTTGAAATTATTATTAAAAGTGCGAAATTCTAGTGAAGCCATAGCTGTAGATTTTGAAGGGTAGGTGGTGTCTGAAAATTTAGAAATTGCAAACAGATTAAATAAGTATTTTGTTCAAAGTATAAGGAAATTATAAAGACAATCCCTGAGTCTAATAGTAATTACGAAAGGCATGAAATAACTTATCATGGTGAAATGTTACTTGACTTACCTGTTGTAAGTAAAAACCGTTTAGACGGAATTTTAAATAAATTAAAAAATCTTCGGAGTGAAGGGATGGTCAATGCTAAACTATTAACAGATGTTTGTAATGAAGTGGGGTGTGAGGTGTTATCTATTGTAAATAAATCCCTTGGTACCTGTATTGTGCCAGAGTCGATGAAAGGCGCATGTATCACGCCAATTCTTAAAGTTACTAATTGTCTAAGGTTTTAGCAGATATTTTAGAAGACACACAAGAATGGAAAAATGTCGACCAGACCAGGTATTCGAACCCCGGACCACCCGTTTTCTGGCCGGGCTTTCTAACCGAGTCTAATCAGAGTCGACATCCAATTCCGATTCCAAAATCCCTCCATTCTCACTTACCACTTCACGTTCCTAATAGCATACTTATGTCTTATTTTCGACCTGTAAATGTCTTACCTATGGCAGATAAAATTATTGAGTCTATATTTTATGATAAGTTAATCGAACATGTAAATAAAATAATTTTTTTTCTCTACATCAGTCGGGGTTCAGACATAAAAATACAACAGAAACTGCTGTACTGCTTGTAGTAGAGTCTTGGAAACGGGAAATGGATAAGGGAAATAATACAATAGCTATATTTTAAGAGAGCTTTTAGACTGTATGTAGAAAAAAGTTCAATGATAAGTTGCTCATGTATGGAGGTAGAGAGAATGCTTTAAGTTGGATAAAAGATTATTTGCTAAATAGGAAACAATATGTTAAAATTAGTAAAGTTAATTCTCATTGTAGAAATGTTGACTTTGGCGTTCCTCAGGGCAGCAAATTGAGCCAACTGCTATTCATTTTGTATATTAATGAACTGCCAAAAATAGTTATGGAAACCAAAGTTCATTGATTTTCTGATGATGCTCTGGTGTAAATTTCTGGAAATAGTTGTAAAGATCTTGTAAATAAAATTAATTCTGAACTTGGAAATATTTTGAACTGGCTGTATTTCAATTCGTTAAGTATAAATGCTAAAAAATTCCAAATTTTCATCAATGTGAAAACTGTTATATATAATTGTATGTAAAGATGTGATAGAGTGGTTTGATAGTTTTAAAAACTTAGGTGTTATTATTGACTGTGAATTAAATGTTAATAGATATGGAGAGTATATTGAAAAGAAACTGGCAAAAAATGGAAGTAAGTTGTAGATGAAGAAATGTTTTGTCCTTTAATGCTAATAAATATGTCTTATGTCAATTGTAGTCCCTCATGTACGTTTTTGTAATTCTTTGCTATATTGTGCAAGTGGAAGTACTATTGAAAAATTGTAATTGATATGGGCTATTTTAAATGAGAGCAAGTATTTTAGGATTAAGGACAAGCTAAGTAAATTAGGATTGTTAATTGTTATGTAATTCTGTATGATGTTTCAGTTTTTATACATAAAATAGGTACGGGACAGTTACCAGATTATTTCAATATTTTTATAAAAAGAAATTCAAAGGTACCTAGTCACAATATCAGTGGTAGCGAAATTTTTATATGGGCCACTTAAATTTAAAAAGTGCAAAACTTCGATTTTTAATAAAGGAGTTACCAGTAGCAATTAACGACACCAAAAGTGTAAATGTATTTAAAAATGGTTTAAAATTAGAGTTCCAAAAAAATATGTAAAGAGTGAATTTGTATTTAGAATAGGTTTTGTATTATGTATTGTATTATAATATCCAGAAAGAATCTAATATTATATGCTTAAGATCTTGCAACCTCGGAGTTGAGATGAAGTATTTTATTACTTTAATTTAATGATATGTTTCCATTTTTATGAATATCTTTCTCGTCACTTACAACCAGACACTAGAGAGCGAATATCACTTTTCATCGGAATTCAGTTGAATGCGAACAGATCTCGGATATTCTTCACATGTTTTCTCGATAATAATTAGTTACCAGCTCTACCACGAACTGGGCTCCAGGGTGCCTTAGGACATTACAGGAAGAGTGACTGTTAGAATTAAATACGAAAAATTTTGGTTTTGTAAAACAGAGCAAAATACAAATTACAACACATAGTTGAACTACTGTTCGACTATTATACTGAAATGAGAATTACCATTGCATAAAAGAACATTTATTGATTAATTTCAACACTGGATGCCCTCGCACTATGTTACTTTAAAATGAAAATAGAAAATGTATACTCTTTCTTCAAGAATTATAAAATTTAATACGAATGATTAAGTTTGGAATGTTTGTATTATATCACCACTTGGTTTTTAACTAGCTTTAATAAATAATATACACGGTTAAAAATAAATAGAAACCCTGTAGGTTACGAGAACAGGTCCTAGAAACATTTAATTATTTATAAGAAGAAGATACTTCAACCATCTCTTTGGTCTAATTAGCGTGAGATAATTTATATATAGTTATAAAACATTTTACATATTTATTAAATAATTAAAAGTATCGTTAGTTAAATAAAATGCTACTTCAAATTAATTATTATATCATTCTTATTTTTATCTGCATGCCCAAAAAAAGTATTGCAACTCAAAAGAAAAGAAAATTCCCATTTTAAAAGGCTGAAATTTGTAAATGGTTCGTCACTTACCACTAAAATAAGTTTGCGAACCTCAATACTTATATACATATAACTACGCCTTTATGTGTAAAAGCACGAAAAGTATTGAGGTTCGCATACTTTTTTCCGTGAATAAATCAACCAACTAAAATTGTTTTACTTTATTGGAATGGACAACTTCGTGTTACATGAAAAAATATTATCTGGCAAGTAAATAGACATTTAATATGTGGCCTGAATGTACCGTACACGATACATGTGTATTTGAAAATATAATTTTGAAAATCGTAGATACCTGAAAACGCAAAAATATAACAGGAGTGTTGGTCATTTTTGAACGTGACACAATATAAACGAAACGAAATAAGTTTTGAAAAACCAAAACATGAGAAAATGGGCCAACAAAATATTAATTTTTTCTGAGAAGATGTGACAGTCAATTTCCATTTTTCTGGACCACTTGACATGAATTGACCCCTCTGACAGAGACTCGAATCCGATTTTCAACTTTGTTTTCTAATTTTTTTTAAAAAAATGATGCGGTTATCAGGTCTTAAGTCTTCAATGAATTTACAAATTATTTTATAAATACTACAAAATTTTGAAATAACCCAAGTTGAAATTAATAAATTGGCATTATCGAATAGTAATTTTGAAATCAACATGTTTAATTTACCAATGATGCTAGTTTATTAAGCGATTAAGATTATAAAATCGATAATATTCCAATAGTAACCCCTTCCCCCGTCCAATTAAATCCGGACCCGTTGCGTTTTCCCGCAGCATAGTTCGGACACTGCGGGACGGAATAACGTGTCCACCCCGCACCCGTCCAAGGGCGACATCTCGTATTTAAATACATGTGTGTCTGACCCGAAGTGGGTTACCCGCACCCGCAAGCCGCTCAAGAGTGTCACTAGCCGTAGAGAGGATGGTTGACGTGAGACTTTTCTTGACCAAATAGTGGGGAACAACAAAAATCTTCAAAAGATCGACAGAACCTTACTTTACGTGGACTAGTGCTAAACACAAAAAGCTCACAAAAATCGGATGAATGGTATACGAACGCCTTAGGAGTATTATACATCTGAATCTAACGTTGCCTTTTATTTATATATATTAAGGCAAACATAGATCCTGATAGTTAATAATTCTTTCCAGCAAAGAATTAAGTTTTAATAACAACCTTTTTTTTTGAAGTCGTTCGAAGAAGGCGAATAATGGTTTGAAAAAATATTCTACATCCTATTATAAAATATTTGGTTAAATAATTTTGTTAATGATTGAATATTTAATAACTTTCATATGAAGTGTCGGTAATGTTTTGAACATCGGGGAGATACGTTCTCAATTTAGAATTTAATTGGTGCAACTTTTGAACTCTCTCATGCCTGATTATCAAACAGGCAAAGTTTACTTTTTAAACATTCACTCTCAGAGTTTTAATTTGATTAATGCCAAAGGGAACTCGGGAAATAGGTTGTGAATTGTAGAGTTTCTCGTTCACGTGTGCATCATTGAACCAAATTCCACGCTTTTGTTTCCAGAAACTAATTTTCGTGTATGACAAAGTTAAATTTATAATTGGTGATCCGCTTATCACTTCATTCCAATAACATTATTTTAATGAGAAAACAATTTTTAACTTATGTTAGTTCTAAAATTATAACAAAATGATGACTAGATTTTCCTGGTTTAAATTTCGTGTAGGCATAGGATAGACACTATTATCATGGACCTAATGAAGCTGTATAACATGTCTAGACAAAGTCTTGAATAACGATAGGATTTTATGAGTCTTAAAAAAATCAAAAGAACAGTTAAGACGTAAAGGATAATTAAATGATTTTATTTTCTGTTAAAACTTTTGCCGAGGTCCCTTTATTTATATAATTTTCTATAACGCAAAGAAAATATTCAGTAGCTCGGTCTACAGTACAATGTGAAAATTTTTATGGAAAAAAGATTAAATTCGAGTGACTGCATGACATGAAAAATTGACAGTCTAATTGCAAATGCCTTAGTAATTATTATAGATATTTACGTAAATCACAAAAGTAATTATTATATGTCGCGCAGTTAAACCACCTTAAAAATGTGGTTTTAATGATGTAGCCTGTTAACCAAAAAAGAAAAAAGAAAATCCGTCAGTCTTAGCAATTGAAAACAAATATTATTACATTCGGATGAAGATGGCAGAAGATGGACGCAGAAACGTTGTGTTCTTTTAAATACCTGACCCGGTTAGTTAACCGTGAAGATTTCATCCGAATTATTCACCGGAAAAGTCTACGTTCATTAAATATTATTACATTGTTTAAAATTTATACCTTGCGTTTTTTACTATCATTTGAAATTTTCGAAAGTTTGAATCGCAAAATATTGCACACGAAAGTTAAACGACGAATTAATGTCTCTGTATAATAAAAATTTTGAAAAATTAAATCCGCAAACTCTTCAATATAAAAAATATTAATTAGGTATAATTTCATTAATTCTTTGACTTGAAACTATTTAAAATACACGCATAAACTTAGATTCTCTGTAATTCTCACTTAAATAATTCCGCCAGCCTTTCTATTAATAACAAATCTATTTGATTTTATTGATTGAGAAACTTAGTCTTTGCTTTTTATGTAACCCTTACATATTTTTCTAAGTTAGTAAGTAGTAAATATATGGGGTAAAAGTCGAATTTGAAAGCATATTCATAGAGCGTGGTTCCATGAAGTAAATCATGTAGTGTCTATAAAAATATTGTCATGTTTTTCTGTAAACATGTGTTCTTCGTGGTAATATAATTGATCAAAGGTGACTGTAGTAAACAAGTTACGCTGATTTAATGTGACTTATTTACCTGCATTGTGTGTCGGAACAGACTTTCTTGTGCTGAAAAACTCCCAGCGCTTTCCCTCGTTTTGTTTTGTAATATGTGCACCAAGTTTTGTTACAATTTATTCAGGCAAGAAACATACATCTATTATATTATGTCGATGTAGCTTTTAATTTTATTTAATCTATTCCATTATTTTATTTGTCAATTTAGTTATGTATTTTTACGAATAGTATTTTATATTTATTTCATTATAATTAAAATCTAACTCCTTCATTCCGAACGTAACGTATTCGAAACTTCAATTATCCAAACTCAGTCTCAGTATAGTATCAGCTGTAAGAAGAGGGAGGACATGAAATCAATTTCAAACCCTGCATGTAATTCAAGTCATTTCAAATCCTTCTCCATCAGGCTCTAAAGCACTGGGAATATTAACCAGGACATTGATACGCCTGTCCTCCTTCCCTATACAGTCTCCTTTTTTTTCACTCATGATAGGGTCTTTGGCAGTTGTATACTTCAACATACATTTTTAAAAACATTCACAGCTATTTTTTACACTAGTTACATTAATCTATCATATATTCCATTTTTATAATTAACTTTCCATTAACTGAATCGTATAGTTTACATTAGTCTTCCTCAACCTAAGCTTTCCCCTTTTTTTCATTTCTCTTCCCTCAATACGAATTCACCATCAATACTACGTCGCTATAGTATCATCAGCGTATCAAACAAAATATAGTATCCCATAAAAAATAGGAGGATTCTATGAAGCCTTGTATTCACTTTGAAATGAGCTGTCTTCCGTTGTGTTATTCCATTGTTTTATCAGAACCCTACAGTATGTTCGTATATGTATTATTCATATATCCTAAAAAAATCGTATTGTATTTAAGTGCAAATCACTGGGAGAAAAATACCTACAATCCCCCATATTGATAAGTACCTGGGTGCCTGTAGTATTTATTTAAATTATCCCGGTGAATAATTAAATTCTCAAGTACTTTCATAACCCCAGAATAGTACGGAATGCTGGATGATTTCGTGTTAATGCTTTCAATTCGCCCCTCCCCCATTCTTGGGCTAAAGTACAGCTTATGTTGCATGCTGAATGTCAGAATTAAATTCAGTGACTTCCGCACACAGTAATACATAACACTAGTTTCAATAGTTTTGCGGTATTTTTCTCACATACCTAATGGAGTGGAAATTATACATAAAGCAAAACACTATTACAGTAATTAGCCCCAAAAACAGGTTAGTAGACGAAGGGGTTCAATCCCCGCAACCGCTCCTAAAGGTGAGGTGGTTTTTCGTTGCTTCGTGAGCAGTATGCGAACCACATTTGATGTAATGTGCTCCACCCGTTTATTATAGTTTGTGAAACTTTTCCTAGGGCTGAACTAAAATTGTATGTTTAATGTAAGAATTTAAGTTGGTGACAATCACTGGTTCCGACACAAACGTCGTTTGTTTTCCTTTTATTTATACGTTTCGCTCCTCCACCGTTAACCCTATGAATATTTCGTTCTATTGCTAAATGAGGTTAAAACATTACCAAAGCAATTGACCCAGTAAAAAATATTTGTTCAACGCAAATATTAATCCTTTTTAGAACTTCAAAATTTTCGCTCTTTAAAACGCGACGCTTGAGATTGAAGCCGTGACTTACTCCAACACTGTTTATTTTCTGGTCACAAATACGCGTAAAATGGGGTTTAAATTGCTCGTCCAGTTTAAGAAATAACGCGGAATTTTTTACCACATTCCACCTTAAGAACTGAAATTCTACTTAAGCGGCATGTTGAATATCAGAATGAATTTCATCAAGTCCTGACTCCAATCACTATTGTTTTATTGTAATTTGTTTGTTGCGTTCCTCCACTCACACCTTTATGAATACTCCCATCCCACACTTACAACGTATACTTTAGTCTGTTAACCGTGCAATAATTTGTATATTTAACTAATACACTTTTTATGAAATAATAATAATACATTCTAAGTTCATTCTAAATACGCTAAAAGGTTTTGTAGCTCGCGTGGACCTCATCACGTAAAAAAGGACCAAGGTTGCTTTCAGCCACTTTTATTTGTCCTAATATCTTTCGACTCTATAACTGATTAAGTAAATTAATGGACTCGCACGTTTGAAATAGATGATGATAATTTCAGTTTTTAGACGATTCTTAATAATAAGCTAAGGGTGGTTTGACGAAGAATTCAATATAGAATTTATTTTGATATAGTTTAGGAAATTCGAATAATAAGCCAAATTTAGTTATAAAACATATTCATTATTTGTTGTTCATACTTGATAAAGAGCAGGCAAACATTTTTAGAACAGCCTAAATTAAATTTACTATGGGTTCCCAATTAAAAACCAAAATTAAGAACATAACGATTAAATAAAAATCAAATGTGGCAAAAAACCAATTGAATTAAAGACCTGCTTTAATTTGAGTTAATATGATTCTATGTTTAAACTGCTAATAAATTCTATATATGATACACAACTACAGATTTTAAAGCTTGAATAAAAGCCACAAGTTGAAGTTAATGACACACGGTATAAATAATACGTGAAATACATGGATCATGAAATGGATATTGATAGTAACTTACAGCTATATTATATAATAATAAGCTGTTGTTGTTTTGGTATTCAGTCCTAAGTCTGGTTTGATGCAACCCTCTTTGCTATACTATCTTGCGCAAGCACACCCCACATCCTCCCTAATCTTCTTAGCGTATTACATCCTTGCCTCCCTCTTCTGTTCTTACCCCACATACTTCCCTCTAATGCTAATTTTACAGGACCCTCTTGTCTTAAAACGTTGCCTATTAATCTATCACTTATCTTAGTCAACATTCTCCATATTGTTCGCTTCTCCCCTATTCTATAAAGAACTTCCTCGTTTGTGATTCAATCCACCCATCAGACTTTCAGCATTCACCTATAACACTACATTTCAAAGGCTTCTATTCTTTTCCTTTACGCATTGCTATGGTATACGTTTCGCACACATTTAACGCTACACTCCGTACGAACTTTTTTAGCAACGATTTCCTAATATTTACACTTATATTACCGGTATGTCAATAACTCTTTTCCGCGAGAACTTTCCTTCCCTGTGCTATCCTACTCTTTATGTCTACTATACTTCTACCATCCCTTGTTATTACGCTTCCCAAGTAGCAGAATTCCTTAATTTCCATCATAATATTCTTCCCAATCTAACACCCTATGTTATTCTACCGTTTCCCAAACTACACTCCTATACCTTGGTTTGCACTATATTAATCCTCATATTGAACTCTTTCTCCAGGACTAAGATCATGCCATTTATTATGGTTTCCAAGTCTTCTTCTGACTCCCTTAATACTACAGTAACATCGGCAAAACTAATAAATAATAGAAACGAAGGGGTTGCAATTGAAACCCATTATGCAGTTATTGAAATGCGTTTGGCATATTACGATATCGGACTTCTACATTCTGATAGAGATATCAAGGCAACATTACTTACAAATTCTGCTGCAATTTGAGCGTTACTAATAGAAGAAGTGGTTTCATACAAGGATGTATTCAGAACTGAATTTTACGAACGTAGCTAACTGCTAATGTGTATTATTGAATAATTTGTTTCACATTTAATCATATTAAGAAGAAAGTATTGAACATTCCAACACCGTGTATGAGGAGTAGGGAAAGGGAGGATGGAAATTTAATATGAAACCTTCGAAAATGAATAATAAATATTTTAGATATGATGAAAATGTTTATGAAGTCGAAAGCTCCAGACTCTCACCCTTAAACGCGGCGAGATTGTACTTGGATATATTCATTTTTATATAACTACTTAAACAGACCACCTTAAAACGTTAATATATATTTAATAAACGAACGTATTTAATTTAGAGTTAATTTTTCTAGTGCCTGATTTCTTTTGAAGAAAATGTCGAGGAGTAACAATTTTTATCGTCCTCAGGTACAAAAAGTAACAGTTCAGAATTGACATAAAATTTAATTTAAACGACTATCTTTTACATTTTTTCTGCATAAAGCAATTAAAACGCGCCAAAATAAAAATTGTCCTTTTCATGTTGTTCCATCTTGCAAGCAAAGACTGTCTGATACATTTACAGTTCCTAGCGACATTCTATCTTATTGTATAATTTAATTTATAAAAAACAGAACAGTAAATAACCACTGCAATATTTAGTCGGAATAATTTTTATTCAAAATACTCTAAAGAAAGAAGTGAAATTGCAGAGTTGTTATTTGGATATAAACAATGTGTTCTTCTAATTCTGAAATCTTAAAAATATAACGTCACTTCTTTATGATATTCTAAATTTAATTTTTAAAAGTGCATATGTGATCACGTAATTGAAAATTAAACGATCGCTATTAGTTATTTTATCCATGAGACGTGGGCACGTGGGTACTTTATAAATGTTTGTATCTGACAAATAGGGCGTGGGCGTCGTGGAGTTAAACAGTTTCGTTAATGAACTCAACGAAACTCTGAGAGGCGGATTGCTGCAGGGATTCTCGTTAGTTAATAAAATATTCACGGACGTTCTTTGTACATATCATTAACCTTGTCGTCTCGTAGCTCTGTAGATTTTTTTTGGTCTTTCAAATTAAATAAATGTTTATGTTGTAGTTTTCAGTCCTTAGACTGCTAAAGTATTCCGTGCAAGACTTTCCATTCCACATAACTATCTCATCCCACAGCCTCCCTAATCTGCTTAGCGTTTTGTATCCTTATCTCACACACTTTCCTCTTATGCTAATTTTTCAAGCCCTCCATGTCTTAAAACGTGGCCTCTTAAATTATCCCTTCTCTTGGAGGACGCTCCAAATTGTTAGCCCTTCCCCTATTCTGCTTAGTGATTCTATCCACCCATCTCATTCTCCTACAGAACCATATTTTAAAATCTTTCATTACTTTTCGTTCTGAAGTTCTTACAGTCCATTTTTCGCACCCATATAACACCACACTCCATTACGAACATTTTTAGTAATTATTTCCTAATATACAAACTTATATTAGCGGTAAGTAAATTCCTGAGTCCTATCTTACCCTTTATGTCTACTATACTTCTACCATCTCAAGTAGCAGAATTCCTTAACTTCCTTCAAACTACCCCTTCCCACCTAACACCATTTGCTACTTCACTATTTCCCATACTACACTCCAATACCTTGATTTTCCATCTATAAACCATCAAG
This sequence comes from Eucriotettix oculatus, assembly GCA_034510155.1. Lineage (NCBI taxonomy): Eukaryota > Metazoa > Arthropoda > Insecta > Orthoptera > Tetrigidae > Eucriotettix > Eucriotettix oculatus. The sequence goes on along the minus strand of CM067377.1, from coordinate 6,308,139 downwards.
TTGAACTCTTTCTTCAGGACCACGTTCACGCCATTGATTATGATTTACAAGTCTTCATCTCTAATACTACAATATCATCATCAAACCTTAGAATTTTTATTTCTTCTCCTTGGAGTTACATTTCTCTCGCAATAAAAGTTTATTATAGTATCTTTTAAATTTAATTCAGTCTCAAAAATCCTGCGTCCTACCTGTTTGATGCAGGTTTCCTATGGTCAGCTCTACATCACTTTCAGGTGAATACCGGGTAGGCGCCTTAAACTACGTCCCAGGAGCCTTAGCCAACCATTGGCAGCTTTCCTCTCCCTTCCGTATTCCCTCTTTCAAATACCCTTCCTATGCTAATCAAAGGGAGCTGCCAGTATCTGGATCACCCTCGAGTAAACTGCCTCCCAAAAAACATTTATTTCGTTTCGTTGATAGTTGTACTAAAAGATAAGCATGAATATGTTTGTATACATTTAGAAAGCTGTTCCACAAGAAACAAACTAAACTACAAAACATTAAGTTGCAGGTGCGCAGATAATACACAACAAGCCAGCGATACTTTCACGACAACGGCAAACTCATTTTGGTCATTGAAACTTATGATTTTTTATCATTCAATATCAACACATTATATTCATACCCATTAACAATGAATCCGAAAGATCCAGAGTTTTGAACCGTTGTTAAAATTCAAATAATTTAAAATTAAATTCCTAAGTTAAATTCATTTTGTAAATGAAAATTGAAACTCTACATCATCTTCACTTCTACTAATTGAGAATTATCAACTTTTATGTGCCATAAAATCCCGTGTTTAACTATATGCATTGATATAACAAAATGGTTTTTCTATATGGTGGGTGTAATGTTTTCTTTTTTCTTATTTATGAAATAAATGTCTAAGAAAACAGATGATGGCTAAAGAATTATTAAGAAACTTAAACTTCGTCACTTAATTTGATAGTATGACGGTCATATTATTGCTTCAGTGGGTAAACAATGAAAAATAATTTTAAACCTAATATATAAAAGTCTGGCTGACGCTCTTCAAGATACCTAAGAAACGCTCGGCTTGAGCTTCGTCAAGGATACATCGTTGCAGAGAGTACACTTGAGCTCAATGGATTTCATTGGTGTTAATTCCCCTCAGCATTATTCACTCCTTCATTTTCAGCTTCCTCTAATTTTGGCTGTCCTCTGAGAGTCTTTCATCTTCAGATTGTTCTACTGGTCTATTAGCCATATATATAAAGCTTTTCTAATTACATCAGCTGATTTTTATAATGGAAAAGGTAGATCTCTTCTTTTGTTGCATTTTTAAAGTTACGGATAAACATAAAATATCAAAAGTAGTGAAGCAAATGTAAAAGTGGTGTTAACGTATTAAAACTAAATATTATTATTAATACGAATGTGGATCATTGAAAAATCATCAAAATGATGGTTCTTTTACCGAAAGGTGTTATTTTGAAACATATCCGGTGGTCTGAGAAGGAAAAGTCATATGACCATAATTGTAGAGAATCGAATTTCCCATTGATTACGTCCATCATCCTGGTAGGCCAAGGCCCGTAAGTGACAGCGGAGCCAACGAAGAAGAGGAAAATTTCTAGTCATTTTCCGACTTACATGGATCTAAAAATGGAGGTTTCCCAAGATTGAGCTTTCTATTGTGTCATAAGCTGAGAGTGGGGGGGGAGGGTTGAAACAAAGATATTTTCTGATAGTCTCATTTATTAACTTCGAGTACGGACAACTGCCGTAACAAAACACCTCCAAAAAGTGAACAAAAACGGAGATATGTTGACAGGCACTTTTTTCCTATATATATAGTATTGTTGATATAAGTTTATTAAATTTAAACTTTTACCTATGATTAATGCCACTATCGAATGTTTTTACAGATGAGTAATTATTAAATGTTTAAATTTACCTGACGCGATACAAAAAAACTATTTTAAATATACATCACATGGACAACCCAAGGACGTTTATTACTTATAAGGTAATTAGCTCTCTGCCCACAATACGTTAATTACGACGCGAAATGCATATAATTTGAGAAACATATAGTATTATAGATCACGGACATAGACAACTCACATTTACTTTAACAGATCTCGATGCAGATATGGGACACAAACTTTTACGTAAATTGTTTCTCACTTTTCACATGTGTTCCAAATTTGATCAAGTTTGGACCGGTAATTTGGACGGTTATAGCTATAACATATATACTGATCCACTGACAAAGGTTTTTAGATATATATTGTCGCAATAACTCAGTACTGGTCGTTTCCGATCAGCTCAGCTCTGTTTTTAGTCCTCGGACCAGGAATATTATAGTACGCCAAGTAATTTTTACTCAAAAAACACCAAAATATTATTATAAACGTTTAATTCAAATCAGAGCATTAGAATGGATAATCTAAGTAGGGCGGGATTCAATCACTCGTCCTTTACTCAATTATTCAAAAATGCCTACCCGGTATTAAACGAAATACGACTGCAGGCCTACCGCCAATTATTCTTGGCTTACTCGCTAACCTTTATACGCCCCGTGGCTGCTAAACTTCGCAGTCCACGATACCCGTCTTACTTCTCCACTACCCCAACAACGACTGTCAAAATTCGTCGAGATAAACTAATCAACACACTTAACGCGGACGTTAAATACTTCTCGGCGTATCACCACCTGAATCTGTGGTGGAAAAGATTGCCGCATATCAGCACGTGGCCGCGGGGATTCGCGGGCCACCACAGACCACATTCTGGCGTCAACTGCGTAGCAAGTAACTACCTGGCTTACGCCACATTGCTTAAGTATGGCCACCTGACCTAATCACCTACCAATCACAGATCTGTAAAATTCCGATCTACGTTGGCCATTTGCAATGCCTGAACACGTGAAACCACCGTGCTCAGCCTATATCTCCCGTCACCCAGACAACAATCAGTCCGTCTATTTTGGCGCGAAACAAGCTACATTAATCCGTTGCATTGATTTTGGCTGCGGCTGTACCTTAATATGTTACTATATATATATATATATATATATATATATATATATATAAACCTTTCTCTTCAGGAATGACTTAAATAAACTATGTGTTGCTCTGTAAACAAAGATTTTTATTGTAATTAGTTGTCAATTACAAACTTAACATTAAAAATACACTTGCTACACAATTTACCTGTAAACATAGAAACGACATTAAATGTTTATTTATAAACTAATCGATTCCTTTTATGTACAGTCACACTGTTCGTCAGAAAAAAACACCATATTGGATTCTCTCCACTATCGACGCGTGTGATTGGGAATGGCGCGGAGAGCGGCACAGTTTAAAATTAAAATTTGAAGAAATACATTTTCTTTACATATATATAAGTTAAAGTAACACTAACCACTTTGAGCTCAAGTGTACTTTCTGTAGCGTGCACAACAAGTAAACGGCTTAAGATTGTTGACTAGAAAGTTGTAACGTTACATTGAGATATTTCCGTAATTTATGAATAGGAATTTTAAAACAACTTTTTATGTAATGATGATAAATTCCTCTATAATAAGACTTCTTTAAATCGTTCTCAGAACCAAGATAACAAATTAAGTCTCCTTCATCAGGATAATTATGTAGCAGGGCCTGTATCATACGAATCCTAATAATTTTTAGTTATTTAAAATGCATTTTATGTAACTGATACTGTTTGTAATGAATTGATACCTCTTTTACTTGTCAAGACTAATTACATACAGTTACAAATAATGAACATTAAATTACAATATAATTTATTCTTAGTTAATTATTCTATTGCGGGAGGCATACTGAGTCAAGCTCATATAGTCTGAGTTTCAGCCATTATAAAATATGTATAAATAGTGCTTCAGCACATTAATATTTATTTAATGCAAGTCTAAACGATAATGTTCCTTTCACTTGGTCCAACACTGTCGACGCTATCAAGTGTTTGACAACCGTACTGCGACCAATTAAGCCTGGAGATGTTAAGTAAACTGCCAACATCCGATTACAAAGGTTGACGAGAAACCCGAGGATACGCCTGCGGAGATAATCACGTACACCAAGCAAGACTGTAATTGCTGTAAACTTTACAGAAGTCATTAGTGTGAAAAGAATGTTGCCATTTTTTCCGCAGCAATTTTGCACTGCATACTTCAGATGCGATATTCAAACGTGATCCTAACTTTATGAAAAGTATTTAATGTTAGACTACTACAACATTCCTCCGCTCTGGTTTGTATTTATTCACGTAAACATCATTATATTTCAAGCTTATACTTGCTATTCTGCTTAAAGCGCATCAATCTGCATACGTTATATATCGTTGTTGTAAACTATATGACGCTATGATAGGACAAATACGTAAATAAAAAAATAATGCAGGAGAATAATAATGACCAAATTAGGCAGAATTGTAGGAATCAATATTTATTAACTTCAAAATGTAACACAACCTTTCGTTCCTATTATTAGAACTTCTTCTGGTGTGAACCATCTGTAAATAATAATGGGTATAATTGAAGTAATAAAATAATTGAGGTAAGTAACTTTGTGTACGCATTCCTTTCTTGTGGTGGGCGACCTCTGAAGGACTATGAGAAAGGTCTTTCTTTGTAGTGAGAAGTTCGCAAAGATTATCTTAAATAGATAGAGCGGCAATGGGGCTTGCCTACAGGCAAAATCGTGATTGTCATCCCCACTCCTCTAGGATCAACTTTCTCGTAGCTCCATAAGAGGTAATATAAAAACATAAATATGAATGGTCAATATCCATCCTTGCCACCTGGATGATATGAACCAAAGAAGTGGGGAATAGATTTGAAAAAGGCGTACAGAGACATTTTGGGACACAGAGGTTTTTGAAGAGGAGATTATTTTGGACAGAATTTTCGAGAGCAGGGAGACACGAGAGAAAAGGATTCAGGACGTAGGTTCTTTTGCCAAGCCGTCCAAACCTGAACGGAATCAAGAAGCTAGAATGGGTTTTGAAGATGATGTTTAATAAACAAGAAACAGATTACTGAGCCTAGGAGCCTAGCCATGTTTCCCGAAAGAATCCCGAACTTAGACTAAAGAGTTTAGAGCCCTGAAAAAATCCGCGCTGTCAGTGAAATAAAGTAGGAAAAGAACAAATCATAATTTAGAATTTAGTCACGTGGGGACCTGAGGAATACTACATTGCTTCTGCACTTGTCATCAAGAAACAAGACGCCTTTATTGTTTATTAAGGCGCAATTCCCAGACAGCCACATCCTGCTATATGTCTCATGGAAATGTACAGTTGCTTTCATATGTGAATTTAAGAATGCGAAAAAAATATTGGGCACCATATAACAAAACTATATTAGCGTCGCTGAGAATAATAGTATTTTTTCGATGTAGTTCAAATTTTATTTCAACCACGAACAGCATGAGGCGTGAGCACCCCTGGCGGGAGATGTAAAACTAATGCGACAACGTCCAATATCAGCGTTGAATCCACAATTTCTAAGGTCGCTCAACTCAGTTTCAACATTAACCCATGTTTGTTAAGTTGAAGTTCAGTCCCTACGAATGATAAATGTACGTGTATCATAAAAACTGTGAAACCGGAAAATATACGTAGGTGTAATCAACAGTTTAGCCGTCCTTACAGTAATAGTGATACTCTCAATTAAAAATAAGTCTAATTATTTTATGCCCCTCGTTGAGTGCCATTTTATAATATTTAATTATTAGGCGAAATTACAGTGCCTGGCCAAATTATTATGATCATCTGACAGTGTCACAGTATTGTCACTAGAAGGCGTAGTATGGGAATGCGGGAGGAATGAAACGTCAGTTGTACTACGGTATTTATGAAGATATTGCCAAAACACGTGATTGAACTCAGTTTGAACGTGGGATGATGGTAGGCGCTCGAAGACACGGAACCTGCAACTCTTATTATTAAGACCCGTTCACACGACAGCCTCAGTCTCTATCGAAGTCAGCTGGGTAGAGGGCGTGGTGACCGACAAATATTATTTACAATAAAAGAATAGTTAACTTTGATATAATAATTTAATTATGATGATAAGATCGAAACTATGGTAATACAATATAAAATTATTTACAAAAGAATAATGTAACTCAAATTAAAAGTTTCAATACAAATAATTTTACGAATAAAATGTATTATCAATTTGGCCATGTCGGTAGAGCAAAAATAATCTATGCAGCTCCTAAACGGCTGCTGTCGGGAACGCGGTGAAAAACTATTTTAATAAAATAAAAAAACAATCGCGAATCAAACGAGAATGGTTTTCAAGGAATAATCAGGTAAAAATGCCGTTACCGGATGTTAACGCCTGGTGACGTCGATCTTCGTTCCTATTTGGACGCCTGCTGCTCCTTTCCTGTCTAACGTCTTCTTCAGATTAAGATCCTCTAGCGCCTCTCCTTCAGATTAAATCCGCATCAAATGTACTCCCACCAAATGAATCTCTCTTCTCCGTGTGGAGAAACTAAATTTTATACGTGTTGCTTGATCTACCACTGCTTCGTCTCTCCCTAGCGTCTATCTCAGGCTGATTCTCTGCACCAAGCTCTTCCACAACAATCCAGGCAGATGGAAGAATAGTCCTCGGGTTTCCACTCGGATAACACATAACTCACTCCGCCTGGAGATGACGACAGTGATGACGGTCGTCGAAACGTCGCGGCTAAAGAACTGTGTTACCCGAGTGGAAACCCGAGAACTATTCTTCCAACAGCTACACCGGGAAAGTCTTCCAGCTTTATTCCAGGCAGACTCTGCTCCATATGCTCAACAATACATTCCAGGCAGACTCTGCACCATCTGCTCAACAATCATCCTAGGCAATAATGTGCCATAATCTGCGTGATTTCACCCCGACGTGTCCTTGACCATTCTCGCTTTCGTCCTGTATGCGACTCAGAATAATAAACTAAATTATTTTTGCTTTACAGATCCTATGTAGGGGACATGAGTCACCAGTGCTTTGTGACTATGGTACGCGTTCAGACGAGGAAAAGACAGACTAAACTTGTCTAATACTGACTGAGGCAGGAGGGGAGGTAGTCTTTGCTACCTGATTAACTGAAAACTATGAGTCAGCAGGTGCTCCCGCCCCCATCTGGTTTGCATAGATCCTCACAATTCCATTCCGACGGTAATCAAAGTCTTCTCCGATAGTCACTCCGCTCTCGACCGCTTTTTCAATTTTATTTTTGGGAATGAGGTTCCTCGATGCTGAAAAATTAATTATTGCTGTTGAGAACGCGTATACATAATATTATCAAGTAAATAATTATTATTTCAATGAAATACGTAAATTGTTCTGTGTCTTTATAAAATTTTTTAAGACATAACGAAAGCATTCTTGGAAGATTATTTTTGTATGTATACGGAATAGAAATTATTACACGTTTCGCAGTAACATTGAGTTGTATATTGTTTCTATTTTTTCGTTTACTTCTTCATAATTCACTTCCTGTTACATCTTCGTAGTCCACTGGTCTAGTTGGTATATATTTTTTAACAGAATTTAGAAAGTTATTTAAAAAGACTGTGTAAACATCTTCTTAGTGTTTGGGGAGTTAAATAATCTATCATCTATTAGAGTATTCTCCGCTATTTTCTAATGTATTATTTTTTCAAATTATTCCAGCCACGTTCAAGAAATGATAAAATGTTACCATGGGCCACTCTCACTAAATCATAAGTGGCAAATAATTTATCTACATCATTCACATATTATTTAGTCTCGTTAATTTGGGTATCTTTTTGGTTACTCCCGTAACAGAGAAACTTGATGTGTGACAATTTGTAAACAAAACCACAGTTTTAAATATTTTTTGGAACACCAAAGTTCAAACCAAAGCTGTCGGTAATCGCCGCTTAATACTCTCATTTTCTTCTTTTGTAATTATGTAAAAACATTCATTGTACTATATCAATTATCAGAGGTTCTATTTCTGCCAGTTTTCAAAATTGGTACCCATTAGGGAGTACAACATAATTCGAAAATTAGTACTAAACCCGTATATATCTTGAGAATTATTCAAGTTATAATTCATATTGTAAAATGCTGATGGAGTTTGGCAAAGCATTACGTTACTTCCTCATTCGCTTGTCATTTCCCCAGTAACTACTTTGAGCATTGTAAAAACATACTTCTAAGATCATCCCAGTATCTGATGACACCAGCCCAAACAAAATATTTTATTTAAAAGGAGCCTACTTAAAACTCCTGAGGCTATATAACAATGTTACGCTGTAATATAATAAAATATAACAAAATGCTACTGAAAACATCCATTATAAAAATTCTGCAGAAGTAACCAACGTGCTATAACACTTTGCAATTATCAATACAACTTCATGGCAAATATTTTTGAACTTATGAAAACTGAAGTGTCGGGTTTTTTGCCAACGAATAAGACGAATAAGGCCGCAGCTTTAAAATTGTGTGAACCGCCGATGGGAGATGATGAAATCGTTGGCATCCTTACTAGGCATTTTCCGATACCGACGCAAAATTTAATTAAAAGTGTATGTCCGGTATCATTACAAAGATTTTTGCTTCTTTTGGGCAATTATGATCAGACGTTCGAGATTGCTAGGGGTAATCATCCAAATAAAGTTAACGCTATAACATACGAAATTGAGAGCCGTGATAGACACTTACTCAGTGAAAATCACAGGAAGGCAGATAAACGAGGCGCGAACTATTACGGTGCACAGAGAAACAATTACAACATAAACACATCGCCCCGACCATGGCGTAAAACTGGGCTCAATTCCAATCGAAATTCTAGCTATGACCAACATTGGCCTGGCAATGGAAGATCCCATTCCGATAATGAATTACGAAACTCACCGATTAACCAAAGTCATCAAAACACACTCAGCGATCGTATTAGTTACGGCAACAAAACGACACGTGGGGGAAATGTAAATACTGAAGGAAGTGCGAGGTCAAGTAGAGACACACAAGATCAGGGGAATGTTAATTCAAGGTACAGGGATGCAGTAATCACGCCACAAGAAAGTAGCTCTGCTACCCAACCAAGTAAGCAAAGGGAAAACTAGCTAGGGTTAGCGAGACTAGGTATCCCGAGGCTGACCCAAAACCATTAGTCGTGACAGTGATACCTAACATTAAGCGCCAAGTAGTTACTAACAATAGTCTATGTAGGAACAATGTAAAGGTAGAAAGGATGTGTCCCGTCATTTACGCAGAACACAAGAACAGTAAGTGGAGGTGTTTAATAGATACAGGTAGCGAGATTTCAGCTATGTCTTACGAGTTGTTTGAAGAATTGTGTGGAATAACTCCTAATATTGCTACGTTACCTATATTACAGGGAAAAATAGTAGGAGCTAACGGGGTTAAGATCAAGGATATTGTGTGCCAGGCATTAGTAGAGCTTAAATTGGATGGTAATACGTATGACGTCATTGCCATCGTCATCAAAAAATTAATGTATCCGATGATTTTGGGCGTAGACTTTCTAAGGAATAATGCTATGATTGTAGACCTTGACAACGATGTGTTGAAGAATAATACCTGCGAGTGTGAGTTTTTAAGTAAGGGGAGTAATAAAGGGGATATGGAAGACTTAAATAATAGTAATGACAAAGACGACGGTTATATGGATGAAATGAGACCCATATTGGTGATGAGGCAAAGCGCGTTAAATAGAAGTGGTTTACAGTTAGGGAATAATGGGAAAAATATTAAAGAGGAAGACGAGTTCACGCAGCGTATTAAGGTTAAAGTCGAGGAATGTTGCAATTTGGATTCAGAAAGTAAGGGAATTCTCAAGGGAATATTGCAAGAATCAAAAGCATTATTTAGTTCAGGCCTGAGAGCTGTAAAAGAATTTTATTTTAGAATTAAATTGACGGATACAACACCATTTAAGGGGCGGTTATACAATATACCTGTTGCATATAGGAATGAGGTAGCTGAAGCTATCAATGAGATGCTTCAGGCGAACATAATAAAAAGGCGTCAACACCATACCTAAACCGTTACCCTACAACGCATTTGGGAACCATCTCGGCCGCTGGAAGGTAAAGAATGGCCCACGTGTCTTGGCTTTGCTGGGAAGAGGCGGGTGAGGCGAATTGAAAAGGGGGGATGCGGAATTAGAGCAAGGCAGCCAAAGGGCTGACTAGGGCCCCCGGGCAATAGTTTAAGGTTTTTCACCTGAAGAAATGCAGGGAAGCCCTAGAAAACCAGTATCAGGTAGGTCTGGCATTGAGTACTATTCTTACGCCCTTCTGAATGAAGCGATACATGTGACAATGGAAAGTAACTGCATTTAATGGCAGCCAGTCTTGTTTTAATTATTTATTTTATATTGTTAACTGCAGTTACCGGCAGTCAGTCTTGCTTTAATTTTTTATTTTATATTGTTATCTGCTGTGATTATGGTTCCCAAATATTTAACGCTATACCATATCTATATCATAATGATCACATTGGATTCCTCTATTTTCTTAATTCGCGGTTTTGATTTGTTTATTTCAAATCCTATTTCCTCAACTGCCTTTTCTAATGTCATCAAATTATTTTTCAAATCCTGCTTTCTTCAGGCTATCAAATCGATGTTATCAGCGTACGCAAGATTAGGGTTCAAACGATTACATATCGCACCTCCCGAATTAATACCTTCTTCTTTTTCATGGCCTTCAATTGTGCTACATTAGAAAGAATTTTTCAAGGTAATGTTTACCATTATTATGATCTTTGATGGAATATTCAGCTCTTGCATGGCTTAATATAGCTTTCCTCGGATGATTCTGTCATAAGCTTGTTGAAAATCTACAAACTACTGATGTATATCAATGTTATATACATAAAAAATATTCCTTTATATGCCTGACTGTAAAATTCTGGTCTGTAGTAGATCCACCAGGTCGAAAAACCACATTGGTAATCTCCTAAAAGCTGCTCGGTAATTGGCGTTAATTTCCCAGTTACTTTTCATTATCACATGTATCGCGTCATTCGGAAGTGCGTGAGAATAATATCCCATGCCCGACCTAATTGATGCAACTTTTTAGGAATTTCTCTACATCTCTTTTGGTGATATACCTGGTAGGATCATTTAACTATAGTACCGTGGTCCTAGCCAACCCTTGGCTACCTTGCTCTAATTTCCACGCCCACTTTTCAAATACCTTCCTATGCTATTAAAGTGGAATTTCCTGTTTCAGGATCACCCTCATGTAGCCTGTTAACCACAAAAAATCTTTTGCGTGGCTCATTTCTATCTTCCATCTTCTTACACTCTTCATCAAACCAGCCTTCACGCTTCGTCTTCCTCTCTACCCGCAGAGTTAATTGTTTTTCATTCCCCATCCACATCTTTTGTTACCCAGGTTTCGTCTTCTTGTTGCAGTTTCTCATCCATCATTGTTTGATAATTCTTACCTATTGCTTCATCCTTTTGCAAGTTAGGAACATCACATCTTGGAGGAGCTTTGGTTCGTTTGCCTTCTCTATATTTAATACGGACTAAGTAGTGATCTGTATCACAACAGCTATCTACTTGTAAGGTGTCTGAGGCATGCCTCTCTTCAATCAATACGTGATCGATTTGGTTCTTTGTTCTGCCATCCGGGGAGCACCCTGTTATTTTCCTAACATCTTTCCTTTGTTGTCATGTACTTCTAATTAGTCATTTGAGATTTCAAGAAGACATTCTTTGCCCGCTGTATTTCTGTAGGGTTCTTCATGTCTTAATATGATTTTTATATCGTGTTTGATATATTCTAGATCTCATACTCTAGCCGGTTATAAAATTTATCCTTCTCTTTCCCCTCTGCCTCTTCTGTAGGAGAATATACATAAACAAGTATGATGTTGAAACATGTTGCTTTAAGTCATAAGGTACACATTCTTTCATTTATTGGTGTGAACTTCTGTACCACACGCTTATGTACATTATTTATGATGAATACAGTGCCACCTTCTGCTGCTTTTGTTTTCCCACTGTACATAATCGTATATTATCCATTCTGAATAATCTCGCTACCTTCCCATCTGCACTCCTCAATTGCAGCTATGGACATCCTATATTTTTCCCTTTCCTTTTTAAGATTTTGCAGAGCACCTAGTTTCTTCATCGTCCTAACACTCCATGTGGCTAAATATACGTCATTTTTGCGTTTGCGAGTTCCATTACCAAGTCCGTTTCCATGCCATACTCGTCGTCCAGAGACAGCCGGGGCAATTATTATATCTGAGTTCCGTAACAATAATTGTTTTAACAGTATGCGGTTGTTAGCCACAAGCCCAACCAGTAGACTGTTCATTGTCTGGCTCTTACCCTTTCACATGTCCGGATTGCGCAAGCCTTTTCATTCACTTATAACTAGAACAACCCACATCCTTCCTAATCTGCTTGGCTTATTACATCCCTGGCCTCCCTCTTCTGTTCTTACCCCACACACTTCCCTCTAATGTTAATTTTACAAGATTCTCGTGTCTTAAAACGTGCCTTATTATTCTATCACCTCTCTTAGTCAACGTACTCCATATTATTTGCTTTTCCCCCCATTCTGTTTAGAACTTCCTCGTTACTGATTCTATCCACCCATCTCATTCTCCTATAGCACCACATTTCAAAGGCTTCTATTCTTTTCCTTTCCCCAATTCCTACCGTCCACGTTTCGCACCCATATAAAGCCACGCTCCATACGATCATTTTTAGCAATGATTTCCTAATATTCACATTTACATTACGCGTAAGTAAAATTCTTTTCTTTCGATAGCCTTCCTTGCCTGTGCTATCCTACTCTTTATGTCTACTATACGTCCACCATCCCTAGTTAGTACACTTCCCAAGTACCAGAATTCCTTAACTTCCGTCATAATATCCCTTCCCAATCTAACACCCTTTGTTATTCTACTGCTTCCGAAACTACACTCCAATACCTTGGTTTTCCCTCTATTAATCCTCATATTAAACTCTTTCTCCCTGAGCACTTTCATGCCATTTATTATTGGTTTCCAAGTCTTCTTCTGCTTCCCCAAAAACTACAATATCGTCGACAAAGGTTTTTATATATTCTCTTTGCAGTATAATTCGTTTTCCACATTCCGTTTTCATCGTATTATATATATATATATATATATATATATATATATATCATGGGTGACAGACTGCATCCTTCTCTTACTCCTTTCTTGATTATGGCTTTCTTTTCTTGATCATGTATTCTAATTACTGCTGCCTGTCTTCTGTATAGGTTATGTATAAGCCTCTTTTCTCCATATTTTATTTCAGTTCTCTTCAATATCCTTAGTAGTGTTCCAGTTCACATTATCAAAAGCTTTTTTTAAGTCTACAAATGCCATAAACGTAGGGTGTTTTTTCTTATCCTGTCTTCTAAAATTATCGCAAAGTCAATATTACTTCTCTTGTCCCTACATTCTTCATGAAATTTATTGTTTCCAAGTCTTCTTCTGACTCCCCTAATACTACAGTATCGTCGGTAAAGCGTTATGTTTTTATTTCTACTCCTTGCAGTATGATTCCTTTTCCAGAAATGCCGCCAACAATAACCTACCACTGGCATATGTTTAATGCTATTAGGAATATCTTTGACGGGAACATATTTACAACAATGTCGCGAAAGTATAAAATTACCCTCTCTTTCATAAAAAATTAACAGACTCGTCGAACATTCCTCGTACCATGTAACAACTTCAATCGAATTGTACAAATTAGTAGTAACTAACGCTGTGAAGATAAACACTCCAATCAGCACTAGTAGTCGGGGTATACGTTGGAGCTGAGGATATTAGTATGTGATAAATAGACTAGTAGATATGTAATTTAACTCTAATCTCATTCCCTAATGACAAACCGTACGTAACATAAGATGCGGGAGAAACAATTCAAATGGGTTACGATACCACCGTTTTCGAAGTCCTGGAAACTACTTTTTAAGCCCCTTCAAATTGAGGTGGTATTAGTATACGTTTATGTTGAATAGTGGTTTAGGATACGCAACCTTGTATAGTCGTATTTATAATTTACCCAATGTCCGTACTTCACTGATTTCCAAGCTAAGCTGTAAATAATGTTATTAATAAATTGAATGTGAACCTGGATTAATATTACGAGAGTGGAGGAATGTTCCATCGGATCTGGAACTCGACCAAGAATTGAAATCCCGGTTTTCATTGCGTGTCCGAGGGACATTTTTCCATTATCATCTTCTAAATATATTAAATATTTGGTTATGCCATTACTGCAGTGAAAAATTCTATATAGATAGCAAAGTAGTGGTGTAGCCATGGTTGGTAATTAAAATAAAATGTTAATTAAACAAAAGTAGTCATAGTGATCTAACCTTTAAATAAAAGTAGCAAAATGAAAAAAAAGGATATTGGCATTAAATACTTATTTTACAAGTCATATAGAAATTTTTAAGTGTTGAAAAACCAATAATGTGTTTCAGGACAGGTTTTTGTTTATTATCTTTTCTCATATTTATCGAAAACGGGAAACTTCAGAACAAGTTTAACCGAGGCAATTAATCTTCGAAAGAAAAATGTAAACCATGTAAATTTGGAAGTTTGGAAACTTCAGGCAGAAACTTTTCGTTTAAAAGAGGAAGTAAACTAAACTGATAAGCATTTAATTATAAACACGATAGTTAGATAGTTATATTACAATTAGTCTAACATATATTTATTAAATATGAGGTTATAAAAGAAAAATGATTTATTTCCTGCATCATGCTTGAATTAATTATTGATCTCTAAACTGCACAATATATAGTAAAAGTATTTCTAATTAAATAAGGAATTGTGAGTTTTAATGTTACATTAATCAAAACGATAAACTTAACCAGCAGGTTTTAAGGACTTTGTGACAACGATTCGCTGTCTCGTAATTTCCAATTAAGGATAAGATTAACGAAACTGTCAGCCCGTTATTACGTGTTTAATTTCACGCTGTTGAAAGCAAGCAATTAATTATTTTTAGTATTAAATTTTTAAAAAATCAATTCTGTTTTCAAATTATTTGCATGAAACGTATTTCAGCTAGTATTTACAATTGAATACTTAATAATTTCTTAACGTTCTTAATAATTATATTTTATTAATAAGTTCTTTTTATCATTGAAAATTTTCTGTTAAGAGCGCGTAATTGATGAGTTATTTTCCTCAATTTCTGTTGCCTATCTTTATATCTATATTTAAGCCACTAATCGTATTTTGCGTCGGTTTAATTCCATCTTGTTACTTAGGTAAATTGGTAGTGAACAAAGCATCCAAGAATGATATATTTTTTAGTTTTGTTAAAATTATGAAATAGTTACGGTACATAAAACATCAAGAAATAAGTATTTATCCAATCCACGAAACATACATTTTAAATATTTAATTCTGAATAAATTATTTCCCCTAAAGGATTTGGTTTCTTTCATAGCATCTTTATCACTAAAACAATGTTCTTAAAAGCTTATCTATAGGTCAATGATATAAAAATAAATGGGTTGGAATCATAATAGAAAAAAAACTCTTGGTTTACCTGAAATTGATTACGGCGTTGCCATGTATCACAGAAAGAAGATCACGACACAGAAAGTCAGTCAGAAGAATATATATTTATATAGTTCGTGCTAAGGAATAATGAAAACGTTTAGTAACGTATTATATATTAAAACATACAGGGGAATTAATGAACGTAGACTTTCCCGGTGAATAATTGGGATGAAATCTTCACGGTTGGTTAACCGTGAAGATTTCATCCGAATACAGGGGAATATTCATTTTTTCCGTGAAAAATATTCAACGAATTTAATCATGTATTCTGAGATTCTTCAAAAGCATTAAGTTCTCCTCCTTTGTATTTCATTAAATGTCAGCCTAGTAACGAAAGCAGTTTTACTTCTAACCATCGTTTAACTTGTCATGGTTCAACCTGAGAGTTGACTCGGTCGTGTGTGGCTTCTTATTTTGAACTGAAGTAAACCTAGCTTGGGGAAAGTGGAATCGAGCCTTTCGGATCGCCGAAGTGTGGCGGCTTTAACAAAATCCCGATGGCATGGTCACCAATTAATTGTATTAACTGGCAAACTCCAAGAATAATTTATCCCACTTCAACCACTTATTAACGACAACCCGTCACCAACTAACTCCTCAATATTTTTCCATCAACCTCGTAACTTCCTACCTTCCCCACTCGCGGCAAAATATCCACGACTATAGCCAAAAAGAATTCATTTTTCATTTTCGAGGCTACTGAGATTTTTGTGGGAAAGTTTCGGAAGTAACAGAATGTTGTAACCGAAGCTTATCCAAATAACTTAATTTATGACCCTGCTGACAATCGACTTCTAATCCCTTTCACAGACTGTCTCTTTAATGGTTATTTGTTCGTCCCTTGGTATCAGGCATGCATTTTGAGTTCCACAGCTCGGAAAATTTATTTAAAAAAATATTTTAACAGAATTAAATAAAGTAATCCCTTTAATAATTTAGTAAACATTACTTATGTGGCAAAAAAATTATTGATGGTAGAAAAACAAAATTACAAGTAAAGGAAAAGTGGTGCCCACCAAGAATTAATTAATTTATTATTTTACAAATAATATGGAATAATTTGTTTCATGTAAACTTTTTTTTAATGAGTTATGCCTTCCACGACTAGACCTTCGGCTTGGAGTGATAAAATGTTGAAATTTACTTAAACTATTGTTTTATTAGTGCAGTCCGTCAATAATGTGATAAATACCATAGTGGGAGAGTCGAAAATTTAACGGAAATAGCATATGGTTTAGATGTCACCTTAATATTGCCATCATTATTAGTAATTATTTTGTTTTGTAACTTTAGTTTTATTATAATTTCAATGACATTAACAAATGTATTAGTAGACATGTCTTTACCCACAAGAACTTTGTATTGTAGCTGATGTTATGGTGTGGTTGTGAGCGAGGGGCAGTTTACGGTGTGCATTCGGTGCGAGTGGATCGAGTTGAATAAAAGTGTTTTTATAAAACCTGCTAGTTCGATTATTAACTGAGACCCGTGACAGTTTGGTGGAGACGCCAGGTATCCTCAACACGGGTCCCATTAGAAGAAGCCGTCGCCTTAAACATTTGCCACCTGAGTACGGAGTTTATTTGAAACAGCGTACGAGGGTTAGAAAGATGGCGACCACGACAGCTGTTTCACCTTTAAGCTCCTGCCATCAAGTTAGGAATCCGACAATATTCAAAGGTGAGACCAGCCAAGATCCAG
The DNA here is from genome assembly GCA_034510155.1 of Eucriotettix oculatus. Lineage (NCBI taxonomy): Eukaryota > Metazoa > Arthropoda > Insecta > Orthoptera > Tetrigidae > Eucriotettix > Eucriotettix oculatus. The sequence goes on along the minus strand of CM067377.1, from coordinate 6,290,867 downwards.
ACAAATGGCTAAAAGAATACAAACGGGTCGCCAAACACAATCGCTGGGACGACACAGTGTGTTTAGCCAATGTGTACTTCTTCTTAGAAGATACGGCGAAACAGTGGTTCGAAAACAATGAAGACCGACTTAGTTCCTGGGACGTATTCGAAGAAGGGATAAAAGCAGCTTTCGGTGACAGCCAGAAACTTAAAAGGCGTGCGGAGGAGCAATTGAAGACGCGTGCACAAGGATCAACGGAAAGCGCAATGTCTTACATACAGGACGTCATTGCACTGTGCCATCGAGTAAACTCGTCAATGGACGAAGAAGAGAAAGTTGGTCACTTGATGAAGGGCGTCGCAGAGAACATTTATCAGGCCATTCGTATCCTGAACATTACAACAACAGAGGAGTTCATAAAATGGTGCCACCACATAGAGCTATCACAACAGAGTAGAATAGCTCCACGACGCTATGAACGTTTACCTAACGTCGCTTCAATGACGAAGGTGGATGAGAGACAAGATATGGCCACTCTAATAAGACAGATCGTCAGAGAGGAAATACAGAAAGTGTTTATGCCACAAAATATAGAACCGCAGCCGTTAGATTTTGAGGGAATAATAAAAGAAGAAATACAAAGAAGCATGGCTCCCCTTTCGAGGCCCGAACCAGCGTACGTCGCAGAAAGACCACAGATAAGTTATGCTGCCACGATCCGTAACAAACCGAGACAGTCGTATATCGTGCAATCCCGTCGACAATCCTCGAGTCAACAGAAGGAATCACCACGACGACGAACAGATGTTTGGAGGACTACAGACAATACACCCGTGTGCTTCCATTGTGGGCGTCCAGGCCACGTGGTACGTTACTGCCGTGAACGGAGGCAAATCTTTGATGACTACTACGCCGACAGACGTCAACAACCAAGAAGACAGAACGAAGACGACGAATACAGCCGAACCGCCGATCGCAGTCCGTCCCCACAAAGAAGCAGATCACCTGCACGCCGCGGACGTTCACCGTCACCATACAGACGATCCAGCCGTTCATCCAGCCAGGAAAACTGAGATGGGCGACCACCTACGGAGGTGCGGCCGCTGCTGATAAAAATCCTCCTTGGACGACAGTCGCTAGGATGACGGGGAATTACGTAAATATCGACATCGACGATCAGCCAGCTAGAGCCCTCGTAGATTCTGGAGCCTCCTATTCTGTAATAGCCGATGCTTACCGCCGACAGTTCAAGAAGACCATGATAAAAGACGATAGAGAAATTACGTTGAAGACCGCCAACGGAAGTCAGGTACGGTCTCTTGGAACCTGTACTTTTAGAATCAGTATTAACGGCCAGACTCAACCATTTCAATTTATAGTCATCCCTGAATGCAGTCATAATGTTATTCTAGGATGGGACTTCCTCGAGGCGTCGCAGGCCGTCATAGACTGTGGCGACGCTGTACTCTACCTTGACGAGGCAAGTGAAAAATGTTCAGATGTACCACAAGGTGTGAGTCGGATATTCGTACTAGAAGACACGTTTGTTCCGCCTGCATCAGCAAAGCGAATCCGAGTCCGTGCCACGAACGCTGACAATTGTGACCTATTCGTGAGTTGTAATAAGACACTGCTATTCGGAAAGGAATTGTACGTACCGGCGTCAATATTAAACATTTGCGATGGCGAAGGAGATATTTGGGTCACTAATGGCAAGAATCAGTCGCAGCTAATCCCTAGAGGAATTTGCATTGGAATAGCCGAGACAATACACGAGGGCCAGCTCTGTAGCCTCGAGGAAAGTACACGACAAACAGACGTACGACGGAAAGCCGACGAGGAGGCTACGCAGTTGCTTCTTGGAGCCAATTTGACACAGGAGCAGCGAAAGCAAATACAGGACGTACTAAGAGAATTCTCCAACGTATTCGAATCCGGGAAAGAGTCGATAGCTCTCCGAAAACCTACGGTTAAACATCGCATCAACACTGGGGATAATCATCCGGTTAGCCACAGACCTTATAGAATGTCACCAGCAGAGAGACGGATCATACACGAAGAAGTTGACAAGATGTTAAAAAAGGGCATTATTCAACCTTCAGAAAGTCCGTGGTCATCCCCTGTAGTTCTCGTAAAGAAGAAAGACGGGAACTGGCGTTTTTGCGTCGACTATCGCGGATTAAATCGAATCACTAAGAAAGACGTATATCCCCTTCCACGGATTGATGACACGTTGGATTGCTTAAGCGGAGCAGTATACTTTTCAACTATGGATCTTCATACTGGCTACTGGCAGATCGAGGTAGACGAGGCGGATCGGGAGAAGACCGCGTTCGTGACTCCAGATGGACTTTATGAGTTTAAAATGATGCCATTCGGTTTGTGCAACGCGCCAGCAACGTTTGAGCGTATGATGGATAATTTGCTTCGACATCTTAAGTGGAAGACGTGTCTGTGTTACATGGACGATATTATAGTATTCTCCCATACGTTCAAGGACCACCTAAGCCGCCTAGTTACTGTAATGAAGTGTTTACAAGATTCAGGCCTTCGATTGAATCCCAAGAAATGTCTCTTTGCAGCATCGGAGATAAAGATTCTTGGGCACTTAGTGAACGGTAACGGGATTCTTCCAGATCCGGACAAGATTAGAGCAGTCACAAATTTTCCCACCCCTCGGAAGACCCGTGACGTCAAGAGTTTTCTTGGACTCTGTTCGTACTTCAGGAGATTTATAAAGGACTTTTGCATCAAGGCTCGCCCGCTCCAAGACCTTCTTAAAGGAGACACTAAATTCCTGTGGAACGAAGACCAACAAAGATCCTTTAATGTTTTGAAGAAAGCTTTGACGTCCGCTCCTGTACTTGGGTTATTCGAGGAGACAGCGCTCACAGAATTACACACTGACGCAAGCGGTTACGGAATAGGTGCCGTGCTGGTGCAAATTCTGGATGGCACTGAAAAAGTAATTGCATACGCCTCTCGAATACTGTCTAAAGCCGAAAGAAATTATTCAACAACCGAAAGGGAATGTCTCGCTGCTGTCTGGGCGATTAATAAATTTCGGCCATACTTATTTGGGAGACCATTCACTGTCGTAACTGACCATCACTCCCTGTGCTGGTTGACTAACCTCAAGGACCCATCAGGTCGCCTGGCAAGATGGGCGCTCAGACTGCAAGAGTATGAAGTGTCAGTCGTATATAAAAATGGACGTGTACATAAAGATGCTGACTGCCTTTCAAGGAATCCGTTGAATGATCAAACGGACTTGGACCGCATGGGTCCCGCTGTAGCTGCGTTGACCAATCTCACCGATGAACAACGTCGTGACGAGAATCTGCGGAAGATAATCGAAGATCTGGAAAATGGAAAACTGAGAAAGGAAGGATTCCACTTAATTGATGGCACATTGTATAAGCGAAATCATATTCCAATGGGACGGAATTGGTTAGTCGTCATACCGGCACATATGAAAGTAGAGATTCTACGATATTTTCACGACGCACCATCGTCCGGACATTTAGGATTCGCTAAGACTGCAGATAGGATTAGGCGCAGATACTACTGGTCTGGCCTCTGCAAAGATGTAAGGCGTTACGTGCGCCATTGCCGGGAATGTCAGCGAAGGAAAAGTGTACCACAACTGCCGCCCGGACAACTGATATCGATTCCACCTGCAGTGGCTCCATTCCACAGAATTGGAATTGACCTTCTAGGAAGATTTCCGAAGACGATTTTAGGCAATAAGTGGATAATAGTATGTACGGACTACCATACGCGTTATGCGGTAACCCGAGCCGTTCCAACAGCGGAAGCTGCAGAGATAGCAAAGTTTATTGTAGAAGAAATCGTTCTCAAGCACGGCGCGCCTCGTGTTATGATCTCGGATAGAGGTCAAGTTTTTCGGTCCAAGTTGGTGAGCGAGATAATCGCACTGTGCAATATCACTCACAGGATGACAACAGCCTACCATCCGCAGACGAATGGCCTAACAGAACGATTCAACAAGACTTTGGCGGACATGCTTTCTATGTACGTCGACCTCGAACAAAATGATTGGGACACTATACTGCCCGTTGTAACTTTTGCATATAACACTGCAAAACAAGATACCACTGGCTTCACTCCGTTTTTCCTTGTCCACGGGCGAGAGGTTGAGACAACACTGGACACACTGTTCCCACTAGTAACAGATGATGGGCAGGAGGATTACGTCAAACAACTAATAACCAGGACGGAGGAAGCTCGGCAACTGGCGCGGATTCAAACCTTACGCGCGCAGGGAAAAGATCAAATAAGATACAACGCGAAACACAAGGCGGTATCTTATAAACCAAAGGATCTTGTATGGGTTTTTACACCGATACGAAAAGTTGGTCTATCCGAAAAACTTTTGAGGCGGTACTTTGGGCCCTATCAAATAACACGGCAGCTTTCCGATGTCACGTACGAAATCGAAGACTACGATCCATCGTCCAGAAAGCGTAAACGGAAAGATGTCGTCCACGTTGCACGCATGAAACCCTACCACGACCCAGCAAAACAGCTCAGCGAGAACGACAAGACTGCCATAGCCGGTGGTGATCCAGGACACGATACTCCACACACAAGCAGGGAGCCATGCGCCTGAACCATCAATAGCATTGAAAACAAACAGCGGGTCGCTGTCCTCCTGGAAGAGGAGCAATGCCACATTATTTGTTATTATTTTGTTTGTAACTTTAGTTTTATTATAATTTCAATGACATTAACAAATGTATTAGTAGACATGTCTTTACCCACAAGAACTTTGTATTGTAGCTGATGTTATGGTGTGGTTGTGAGCGAGGGGCAGTTTACGGTGTGCATTCGGTGCGAGTGGATCGAGTTGAATAAAAGTGTTTTTATAAAACCTGCTAGTTCGATTATTAACTGAGACCCGTGACAATAT